>PVKS010016750.1:0-43354 GCA_004027875.1 Aplodontia rufa
ATATATATATATATATATATTTCTCATTATAAAAATGATCCTTGGACTGGAGTGGTGGCTCAGTGGTTGCGGTGCTTGCCTGGCATGCAGAGAACATGAGTTCCAACCCCAGCACCACATTACACAACGAAGTGTCAGAGCAACAAAAGCCACATGAAAAACTAAATAAAATTGATTCTCTCTTTCTCTCTCTCACTATCCCTCTATCTTAAAAAAAAAAAAAGACCCTTAAGAAGAACACTTAATAAAAGGAGTGCATGGTGGCACACACCTGTAATCTCAGCATCTGGGGAGGATGAGGCAGGAGGATCTAGGTTCAAAGCCAGCATCAGCACTTTATCGAGGCCCTCAGGAACTTGATGAGACCCTCTCTCAAAATAAAAAAAGGTCTGGAGATGTGGCTCAGTGGTTGAGCATCCCTGGATTCAATCCCTGGCACCAAAAATAAATAAATAAATGTAAAAAGAGTGCATCAAACACACAAAACTCCTCGTTGTCTCTCCTGAAACCTCTCAAAACCCATAGTAAAGGAAAAAAAATTTAAGATGGAAACCAACTTGGAAAGGGAAGTGAAGGAAGAACAATCACAAAGTCTGGGTCACTGGACAAACGGGTAAGGATCCCAGGCCTCAGGAGAGCCGGAACAGAGCGAGCCCCTGCGTCTGGCCGTGTGGGCTGTGATAGGACTCACAGATACCAGACTGAAGACGCACTTGTGAAGATGTCCTTGCAGGACCCACGCTGCACAACAGCCGTGGTGTGCTGAGGTCCCCAGGAAAGAGCTATGGGAAAGGAGATCCGTCTCAGTTCACACCAGGAATTCCCAAAGGTCAGGGATTGAAAGAACCATGTGCCTCTGGAGAGGAGGGCCGATGAAATGGCTGTGCACACACAAGGAATAAAGAGGGAAGGTTTGTGCACATAAATATATACGTGCACACTCACACACACATCCAGAAACACGAAGAAATGATTAAGCTCCCTACAGAGTACAGTCCTCATTTCTTATCTCTAATAATAAGATTTTAGTTTTTGGGGTTGGAGCAGTGGCTTGGCGGTTGCGGCACTTGCCTGGCATGCACGAGTACACAAGTTCGAACCCCAGCACCACGTACACAGCGAGGTCTCGGAACAGCGAAGGCCACAAGAAAAACTGGATGGAAATTGTTTCTCTCTCTCTCTCTCCCTCTGTCTTAAAAAAAATTTTTTTGTTTTCTTTTGGACAAATTATATTGTTATATTGTGTGCATATACAAATATGTAACAACGAATCCCATCGTTATGTAGAGTGATAATGCACCAATTAAAAAACATGGGGGGGAAGAAGATTTTAGTTTTCATTATACTTCATGTATGTGTCCAGCCTGGAAAGTATTTGGTTGTGAGGTGTGAAGCAAACAGCCAATTTCACTTTTTTGCTAAATGACCCATTGTGTTGAGTAATTATTGAATGCCACCGTTTTCAAACACTAAATGCTTCAGCTTTTAGGAGCTTATGTTGTGTCCAAAGTTGTGTTCTAGCCATTGGTCTTGTTACACCACCATGAGCTTCGTGCACTTGGACCAGGAAAACGCATTAGAGATCTTAGGTTGGCATTTTCCTGGGAAACGGCACATTTCCCTAAAACTCATTCTTCAGCCCTACCTCTTTGTGAGTTCTTTTTATTAGTTTTCTCTTAAGGCATCTTAGGAATTCACTGCCATTCATGGTACTCATATATTTTCCTTAACTGTGCCTGGATGTGGAAAAAAATATATCACTGGTTAGCAGAGCAAAAATGTTATAGCCATCATCATTCTTTAGCTCTTAGACATCTGCACAGATAACAGAATGTACAAGACCTTCTGGGTTCAAAGCTGCCTTTGTGCAGCCCAGCTCGCCAGCCTCCCACATGTAGGAAACCTCGCTTGCCTCTGCATTCCGATCATATTTAAATACTCTCAGCACTCCCTATCACCTCCAGCCTTCGGTGCATGCTGCTACTGTTGCTTAATAAATTATTCCATTTTATGCATCCAGCCAAAATGCAGATTATGCTTTAGGGCTCAGTTTAGGCGTTGTACTTCCTTTGACCTGCATCTGCAGCACCTGGTAAGTCTCCATCAGACTGCTCATCCTGTTGTGTTGCGATTGTCCTGTTTGTGGCCCGCCTGCCAACCAGACGGGGAGTTCCTTAAAGACAAGGTTGTGTTGCTCTCATATCCCCACCGTACAGCACCATCTTTAGCTTACAGCCAAACTTCATAAATGAATGAGTGCATGATATGTGTCCAGCACAGAATATTCGGAGGTGGACCGTGAAAGATAAATTTTTAAAGAAGCTGAATGTAAATACCCAAACTAGAGAAAACTCATGTTATCATTTTTGGTTTCCTTGATTCTAGCCAATGTTCTCCATTCAGCCCTACTGCGTTTCAAGCTTCAAGTACATCTGTTTTCACTTAACACTATATTGTTATACTGAAAATACTGTTAAGCATTTACTCATGTAATTATGAGTACTTTGGACACTTTACTTTAATGGTTGTAAGAACATTGTGCTTTAGAAGTAGCATAGATTGTTCAGATATTCTATGTTGTTGGATTTTAAGTTACATTCAGAGTTTTGCTATTATAATAAATTGCTTAAATGAATATTTTTGCATCCCTATTTATTTCTTTATAATACATTCTGGAAATGCAATCACTAGGTTAAATTTTGCACATCTAACAAGACAATCTGGTAGAAGGATGAAATGGAACAGGGGTCACTAGTGGCTGGGAAGGCCAGGAAGAGGGGGATGGGAAAAAGGTCAATAAGGGGCCCCAAAAACACAGAGTGGAGGAATTACTTCTGATTTTTCTATAACACAATAGGGTAACTATTAGCCAAAACAATCCCAACATATAAATATTATTAATATCTGAAGATATGGAAATGCTCATCCCTTATTTGATTAATACACATTGTATAGACATATTCAATAGCCCATAAAATGTACAAATATGTCTCCAAAAATAAAAAAATTACCCAGTTCTTTATACGGTGGACCAGTGTACCTATCTCAATGTAATACTATCCTCAAGTAATACTGTCTTTCTGACAAGTGAAAGTTACGTAGGCAAAGAGGAGTTTCTCACTTTACCTTTAATTTATTGGTCATTTATATTACTCTTCCAAGAATCATGCAACCAATGAGGGTTTTTTTTGTGTGTGGGGGACAGATTTTCTGATTGACTTAAAAGCTTTCTGTACCTTAAAAAATTCCAGTAGCAACTGAACATATAAAAATGAGTAGAAACTAGAAAATGAGATAATGTATATAGTTAGACATTTGTTCAGAGAACAAGTGGGTGTATTGATTTCTCCTTATGAAATTGGGTTTAGTCATTTTTTAATTAAAAATGTATATGTTTTTGTAAAAATATTGTGTTCTTTACTTGTATCTCTAAAAAAGTGAAATTTCCTCATTTCAGTCTAATCATTACTGACTCATAAATCAATTGCGCAAAAAGAAAAAAATGTAAACCTTTGAGAAATTTTTGCAAATTCCCCAATCTGACATATGCCTTTTGACTTTATTTTATATGTTTTCTAACATGTTTTAAGTTTTATGCACATTTATTAATCTTTTGCAAATTATTCAATTATTTCCTTGCCCTGATAGATGGATTTTATTTATATTTTCCTACTTAGAAATATACTTAGATGATATATTTTCTTCTAACCCTAATAGTTTTTGGTTGTTGTCATTATTTACATTTAAATTTTTGACCCATTTAGAATTTTTTTTGGGGGAGTACAGTATGAGATCAGAGTGTTTAAAGAATAACCAATCTTTCTCTAGGTCTTCAAAGAAATGTTATTAAAAGCAATTTTATTAAAATAAGCATCATGAACTGAGCAAGGTGGAACACCCCTGTAATTCCAGAGACTCAAGAGGCTGAAGCAGGAGGATGGCAAGTTCACAGCCAGCCTCAGCAACTTAGCAAGGCCCTGAGCAACTTAGCAAGACCCTGTCTCAAACTAAAAAGGTCTAGGGATGAGGCTGTGTTTAAGCGCCCCTGGGTTCAAACCCTGATACTAAAGTAATAATAATTAAATGAAATAAGCGCCATGCAAAAAACATAGCTCAAACTTACCATGAACTTGGCTTGCTCTCGCAGGTGAGCAGGAGCCAGCTGGAAGCAGTGACTCTGACATCTCGCTGATCATGGCCATGGAGGTTGGACTGTCTGATGTAGAACTTTCCACTGACCAAGACTGCGAAGAGGTGAAATCTTGAAATGGTGAACATAGAAAAGAAGAGACAGTAGAACCAAAGGGGATGCAAGAGAGGACTGCTCCAAGAGGAGGACGGGGCACACACACCTTCAGACACCTCGGCCACCCAGGGCGCTCTGTGCAAGAATGGTAACGAAAGCAATACCCAAAGTCTCCTTAACCACGATGCCGTTTTTCCATCTCCACAACAGTCTTTGGCCTTGACTGCTTGAAAGTAGGAGGCTGATTTTTCCCTCCCATGTCCTTGTAGACATATACCCAAAAGCTCCTAAAACAGAGACCAAAAGGAAACCTTTGGTTTCCATTCAGTTTTCCCAGGTCTTATTGTTCTTGTTTTTGGAACATTGATTTCTTTGGCAATTTTTTGTGAAGACGATGTGTCATTTACATCTACTCCTGCGTGTTTCTTTTGATTCACTCCAGATCTCATTTAGAAGCACCGGTTCCTGCTACAATCGGTTTATCCCTGAGATTTACGGTCTTGACCTCTCAGCATAAAGTGTGCATGACTTTAAGAAGTGCCTCAGTACCCGGAAACTGTAGGAGGCCAGCTTTCTTAAGAATCTAAATTCATTTAAGTGGGTCTTGAAAATCCCAGCCACCAGAGACCCAGCACTAGGCTCTAACTCGGCTGAAGCTGCTGCTCACTCTGTTAGGGTACATCACATTGGCCTCCACTTTCCAGGTTCTGTCAAAGGCCACCATGACATGACAAGGGAGCTCCAGGGAAGTACTTCACTTCATCTGGGTCTTAGGGTCTTTGGCTGAAATTCAAAAGTCCCCTCCAAGGCATGAGCACCAATCTTTGATAGCAGTATCTGGGACTACAGGCCTAAATTGAAAACCATATTTTCCCATCAAAAGCAAAATGCCTGTTTCACTGGTTTCCCCAAGGTTAGAGCGGATTGTCAGCCCCTTCAGCGGGTGCTGCAGGAGATGGAAGGTTTAGAAAAGATCCAACCACTTTTGAGCCCACTGGCAAATGCTAGTGGTGGGGGGCTACATTAGCATCTGGATTGTACCTTACTGCCTACACCCTTCTGTAAACCTCACCAGGCCACCTGGAAGGATTTAGGTGAATCCTCAACCAGTTGCTTTCTTAGGGCTCCCTTGAGAGTATCCAAATACCTAGTAAGGAATGAGAAGGAACTTGATAAATCATCTGAACCAAACAGTGCAGCTTAGGAATTTGCTAAATCAAGCTGATCCTGACTGAGAGAAATAAAGAAGAGGGAAAGAAAAGAGGTATCCAATTAGTACTACAATCCACCTGTGTTTTTAACACTGATCATGTTTTGTTTTGTTTTTGTAACTATGACGGCAATGTGCTATTTTTCCAGTGGGCAATTTTGTAATACGTTCAGACTCTCCAGAGGCACCGATGACCCAGGCAATGTGACCTGTGTCCTTGGACAATCAGATTGGCCACCTTTTCATCTCTAAACAACTGAGAAAGCCCATGCTGCTCCTTAGACTAGCGACCAAGGACAGCTTTTCTCACTGAGCTGTATTTTCATGTTTGATGAGGGCTTTCACACCTCATCACGCTGACACTCAAACACATCAGCTTGGTTCTGCTGTACACCCTCGCTGCCTGTGGCAGGATAGCGTGTGGATCAGGGGAGCACGCAGTCACCCTTTTCCACCACCTTTAATGACTGTCTGTCTGGGGGTTTTTAAGTAGACAGGGAAATTGAGGCCCACCTTTGGAAAGGCGCATCTCCTTAGTCCAGAATTTCCTGTGATGAAATCCAGTCTCTAGGGGGTGGGATGGCAGACAGAAGGAAAAGGGAGAAGTCTAAGTAAGGGGACAGGAGTCCTCAACCAGCTACACCCTCATGAGGCCTCCACTTCTCCACTGTAAAGTGGAGAACATGGCAGGACAATTCCCAAGCTCCTTTGGGCTTTAGGATCACATTGAGCTCTTTGCTATTGGGATACGTTTTTTGTTTTTTGTTTTTTGCAGGTAGCCATGTCTTAGCCAGCGGGCTTCATCGCTGTGGAAGGCAGCGTGACGCAACCCATCACATATTATAACAGCCTCTGAGATTTGGTACTCCCATGTGGCTGAGAACAATGATCTAAGTGATTCAAGTTTTAAAACTAAGTGAAGTTAGTTTGTTCTGCCTGGTTCCAAAATTACAGTTGGTCACAGAGCTTGTAATCAATGGATCGCTTCACATCCTAGTTCTCCGTGTGGATTCTTATTCTCAGTGATGTTTATTTTTCTTTTTCAGAATTGGCCTGCATCACCTACACCTCTTTCTGTCAGCTATGCCCCCAAACTTTTGGTATTTACTTAAGTCTAGAGGAATCAGGATAAGTGAACAGCAAGAGAAAAAATAATTGTATTCCATACCCAGAGAGAAAATGCCCTTGGATTCTATAGTTTTCTGATGAGTATTTCTCTTCCTACCAACGGTCAGATAAATCAAGAATTGATTGCGTATGCAATTCCTGGCCACAGCTGTCCCAGCAGTATACTAAGTGGATGACACCAAGTCCCAGAGGCCTATCTAAGGCCTGTGGGTCTGACCTCTCAAGGAGGTCCTTCTGCAAACACCCTGAGCCTATGAGATTTTCCACTTCTCAGAGGGTTTTGAATGGCCTTGGTAATTTAAAATAAAAATAATAATTTTTTTGAAAACTTAAACCAGAAAGTTTCTCTTTCAAAAAAGAAAAATGGGAAAAGCCCTTGCCCATAGCCTTTTTTGCCACCTCCCCCAAAGAAGAGATTCTGATCTGGGGACCCAGTGGTTCTCTCGTGAGTGTCAGAAGGTGTGTGACCCAGTGATGCAAACTGTATATTGCACATACGCATTTTTCCGTAGAAAAGGTCTAGACCAACACTGTCCCCTTAAATTTTCTACTAGCCACATTTCAAGAAGTAAAAAGAAATAGGTGAAATCACTTTAATATTATTTTCATTTAAACTTCTATTATTGTTTCAACATGGAATTGATATAAAACATAAAAGGAAATATTTTCCATTGTGTTTATACCAAGTCCTCTAAATCCGTTGTGTCTTCTACAAACCTCAATTTGGGCTAGTCACATCTTGATAGCTGCATGTCTTGTGGAGACCGATTGAAAAACATGTGTCAAGAGCTCCTCCAATATTCTCACAAGAGGCCCTGACCCTTACAGAAGAAAGCAGTGAAAAACCTTAATTACCTCCAGAGAGACCCAGACACCATCCAAGTCACCTAACAGGGGACCCAGAGATCGGTTTATTTTGTAATAAATAAAGATTCAGCCCTTTTTGAAATTTCTACTTGAACTTTCTAACCACTGATGTCTATTATCATTGATTGCTACTTCTCTGACCAGACTTTTTTTAAAAAAGTCACACAAACCATGTGGATTTGGTGCTGAAACAAAATTATATCCCTCGCTTCCGTGACAAACCTTTAGACTGATAGGTGGCACTTAGGAGCCAAAGAGAATTTCAGACTCAAATCATGAGCTTCACCTCAACCCCTAATTCTTCTTCATGGCTGGCAGAAGGTTTTTGCCCAGTCCAGTATCCCCAAACCCTACAGCTCCAGCTAATACTCAAGGATTTGGGAGCAAAGAGGGAAATTACATAGTGACTCTAAATGCCAGACTTTGTGTGGCCTTACTGAGATTCTCTGGGGCCTTGGGACATCCAGCTCTGCTTTGTGGATTGTGACCTTCAACAGCCAGTTTTCTATTCAACATCAGCATTGATCATCACCCCAAAGCTGTGGGGAAAACACATTTGCACTCAGTGAGATTAATTTAGGGTCACCTTTAGCAATTGCTAACTCTTGTGTGGCTTGTTCTTTTGGAAGAGTTGATCCCTGATCATAAATATGGCATTTGGATTTTGATTGTTCTCTAAGGTTTCATCACCCCTTCAAGGTCAACTCCAGTTGAACAGTCAGAGGCGCACAAAGAGAAGGAGAAGGAGAAGGAGAAGGAGAAGGTAGAAAGATAAAAGCAGCAAAGGCCCCAAGCTCTTTTGGTGTCACAGGGCCATGGAGAACTGTGTGACTATGACAGTGGAGGAAAGTGTATGTCCAAAGAGGTTTTCATGCAGTTTTCTTCTGTTGTTAGCATTTCCCTCATTCCAGGGATATTCATGGGCCTGGATGTGCTCGTATCATAAGTCCCAGTGCCCAGTGGCCATCTCAGTTACTGCCCTGACGTCCCTGTGGCTACCATATTTTCAGAACCAAAAGCAATGACAGATAGACTAACATAGGATTCTCATTTGTGAGTTTTGTTTGGGCAGAAAATTTTTACAGAGCATAAGAAATAAATGGCATTTAGGTGTCCACTGAATGCATCATCTTGACTTCATGCAGAGAAATCACACCAAATCAAAACTCTTCCAGAAAATCTGGGGGGCGTGGAATCACTCCTGTTGTTCAGCAATCACCCATCGCTCTGTGGTACTTGGGCCACTAAGGCAATTTCCAGTAGCATTTTTATATTCTTACTTGTATTTTTTTAATGTTTTTGTCAGTGTCTGCTTCTCTCTTTGAATACTTGTATCTTTGTACACACACACACACACATACATGGAGTCTCTTCCCATATTCTCTCTCTTCCTCCCTTCTTTTACCCCAATGTCCATTTTTTTTCTTATTTCTTTATTTTCTCTTCTTCAAATAAACTCTAGCCTTCAGGACAAAAAACCAGAAACCGTTGGAGGCCACAGAGTCACTGGTTTTATTGTGATTACTGGTAACTGGTGTTGGTGTTTTCCTTCTTTTTATTATGTGATAATATGTATAATTCTGATGAGGTAAGCCAATTTACTCTAAAGGCAAATTAATATTCCTTCCAAATATTCTCATATCAGTTGAGATACAGTTGATATGAATAATAAATATGAGAATATCAGTTGTATCTCAACCTCAGCTCTTACATTTGTGTGTGTGTGTGTGTGTGTGTGTTCCCTTGTTAGAAAAGTATCCTACGCAAATAATGGAAAATTCCAGAATGCTGTCTAGATCTGTGATCTTCCAGGGCCATAATTTATACAGGGTCAGGGTTTGCTGTATCTGAGGCCCACTCATGCTTTTTAAATTCTATCACCAGAGCTTGCTCTCTGTAAGTGATCTGAGGGCCATTTTAAAATGACAGGGGCAATCCTCTAAAAGGGGGTTCTCCATGGTTCCCTGTGCAGTTCCCAGTACCTCAGAAGTGCCTGTCCATGCTGCTGCATGGCCAGGACCAGCGAGTGCAGCTGATGAAGGGACTGAAAGTGGACCAGACCGGACCCTGCAGAGGGCAGGAGAGAGGAAGGCACAGAGCTGCGAGAGGCAGGACTGGAAGCTTCTGTGATGAGTATGGCATGGATCCTGTCCCTGAAGAAATGCTAAGAGCTGGTTTAGACTTTTTACTGAGGCAGGAGTGGTTTAAGTAATTAAACATTCATGAGTTAAAACTGGGACAGCCTGAAAAATTGTTTTTTTTTTTTAAAGAGGGACAGTAAGAGAGAGAGGATCAATTTTATTTAGTTCTCATGTGGCTTTTGTTGCTCCAACACTTCATTGCGTACGTGGCACTGGGGTTCGAACCGACGTCCTTGCGTATGCCAGGCAAACACCGTAACCACCCAGTCACTGCTCCATCCCCCTGAAAAATTAGTTCTAAGAAGCACCTCTGCATGTCTCATCCTCACTTCCCTCTCCCCTTTCCCTGCTTCCCTCCACCTCCCAACCCCAGACCGTTTGTCCCAGGTGGCCTGCCTGTAGACAGATCCTTAGCCAGTCTTCCACTTTGAGCCTTGCAATGGCAAAAAGCTGTGATCCCACAACTAAGGAAGCAGTCCAGGTCCTCTGAATTATGGGCCCATGGTGGCCTGGAGTTGTTCTTCGTGAGTGCCTGTGGATTCTTTGCAAGTGCTCCAGGGATGGGTATGAGGAAGCAGGGACATGCGAGGACCTCGCATGCTGTATTAACCAAAGACTGATGGCCACCCAAATGGACACGTCTCTTCCACTGACTGGTTGAATTTCCTCCTAATGTCTAATGTTCTCACAAATAAAAGAAAAGTAGGGGGGTCGTATGGTTGAATAAAACTGTGAAACCTCAAGGGTCTTTCTGCTGCAGGCTGTAGACTGATCTTACTAAATCTAGAAATCTGAAATAAATGACTTGTGGCCTTAGTAACCCACCATCTCAAAAGTCTAGTGTTTAGGCCCCTTTTCCTTCAAAGCTTTCAGACAAATCTAGTGCTTTATGGAACTCAGAATATTGTTCTCTTTGAGAATGTGAAGATTTTTGAACAGCCAAAGAATTTCCGTATCTAAGAGCTAGCCACCGATTAGATCCTGCTCTCTGAAGACAATAGCAAAGTGTTGCGTGAACTGATAGACAGCAGAGACTTGGAAGAAGGACGAAGACCCTCAAGAACCCAGTAGGCTCAACTAGTCCTGGCCTCTGTGGTACTGACTGGTCCGTAAGCTGTTTATGCAAGGGGCAGAGTGCCCTCTGCTGGAACAATACCGCTACTCTTTAGCAAATTAATCTGGCTTGGATCACCATTTCTTCTACAATTTGTTATTTGCCTTTCATTACAGTTTCCTCAATAGATGAGAATTCGGTTTATCAAAAGAGGAAAGAAAGTCACAAACTCTGAAAAGTCAATGGGAGATCTCATGGAAGATCTTCAGCCCTTCTGCAAAATGTTGACACAGACTGTTGCTCTGTGCAGAGACCCCTGTGGCTGGAACCTGTGCGCAGATCTCCAAGCAGAGGTCTGCTTGACGCGTTAACCTCTCTCAACTCACTTCTTGTGAAATCACAAAGGAAGATCAGTAAAAGAACTCCTTTCCTGTGACTCTAAGCGGCGTGAAATGCTGATGTGTTTTGTATATTACGTGATATATTTACTTCCTGCTTTCACGTTAGTAATCCTAAATGGTTGTACCAGTTTATAATTAGAAAGATTTCAGGGTGGGAGAGGGCAGGGTGGGGCTGTTATTTTTATAGTGGGTTGTCCCTTATATTTAGAAAACTTGAAGTAATTTTGTATTTGTGAAAATTACATTCCATCGATTTCCTGGGGATGGGGGTTAAAAAATATTGCTGTCTCAAATAAATGTTCGTGGCTGGAAGGAAGATTATTCTAGTTTCCTGGGGAGTCTCCTGAGCAGGACATATGTGGCACCCAGTTTTGTAGACTGCAGACCATAACCAGCAATTGCCAGTTTCAAATGTGGGAGCAGGAGGTTCCAACTTATTTGAATCCTTTGTATCATTTTTAACCACTAGGGTACAGAATGAATTTATAATTACGAACTAAATCAGCTGGGCATGAGAGTGCATGCCTGTAATCGCAGCATCTTGGGAGGCAGAGACAGGCCCTGAGCAACTTAGTGAGATCCTGTCTCAAAATTAAAAAAAAAAAAATTAAAAAGGGCTGGGGATGTGGCTCAGTGGTTAAGCACCCCTGCGCTCAATCCTCAGTACCCCAAAACAAAAAAATTATGAACTGATCAAACATGAGTCATAAATCAATCTCCAGCCACCTCCTACTAGCAAGAGGAAAGTCCATTGGTTTATTTTTCCTTCCTAACACAAATTGTTTGCTTTCATTTTTAAATGAACTGTGTCGCGGTTTGCATTTTACTCAGTTTCCCCACAAGGACTTTGGTCTCTTCTCGCCATCACTTGTCCACTCCATAGTCAGATCATGAGACCAGATTTCCTTGATTTATTTGCCATCTGACTCAAAAATCACAAAAAATAGTTACTCCAGGTGGCTTTTTCATGGGTAATTATGAATTCAGACCTTGGTTAACTCTTCATTGATTAAATAATGCAGAAGTGGATTATATAGCCATTTCACCCACGCAATGTTTTCTGTACATAGTTGTGTGCGTATTTAAAGGATTAGTTAAGGTAAAACAGTTGTTCGTTTTTTATGTATCTCTTCCTCTCTTCTGCATCACAGACACCTGCCTACTCCTTTCAAAGCACTTTATCTCTTAAAATACAAAGAAATTTGGATTTTAAAAAACTTGTCTTTGAGGGCTGGAGCGATGGCTCGGCAGTTACGGCGCTTGCTTGGCATGCGCGAGTACACAGATTCAAACCCCATCATCCATGTACACAACTAAAGAGCAACGAAAGCCATGTGAAAAGCTCAATAAAAATTGACTCTCTCTCTCTCTCTCTCTCACTGTCCTTCTCTCTTAAAAAAGAAAAAACCTGTCTTGAAGAAATTCGTCTTCTATTAGAAGGCAAACTTTTGTTTTTCTTTCTTCTGTTCTCTGTGTGCTTGGCCAGCATAAACATCTTGTCTGTCCCATGCTGGGCTAATGAGGAGACAGTGAGGGTGATAGTTGAAATACGATGAGACTATTTTTGTTATTTAGAGGTCTATAATGTAAATAACTACAGTCGTGTTCTTATGTTCTGGTTAAAAAAATATATTGCAACTATAAAGGTTTTAACACAAGGGTTGTGAACTGCAGGAAATTTCACTGCAAAATTTTGTTTGGTTTTGTTTTTTAATAAAATGGAACCAGATATCTGTGTTGTGTCATCCGTACCCCCCCAATTCTGTCACCTCGCCTTGAGCTCCTGAGGTGGCACTATGAATTTCAAAAACTGCAGTGTGCACTGTTGAATTGCGATTGTGCTAAAAGACTGAAGATGGTCAGAACTGCCTCATTTCTCTCGGTGAGTCCAGCGCCAGGCACGGGCCTCCTGAGTCAGCTCTTCCGAGTGAACTGAGTAAAGGATTTTGAGCAATTTTTAGCAAGAATGGCTGCTGAATTTTCTGGAAGTGCTGGTTGGGGAAAACTGAGGGCTAACAGTAGTTACCACCTCAGGCAGGTTTACGCCACTAAGCAGGGCTACACTGTGGGACATGCCAGATGGGATGGGACAGCCATATCCTTTTTCACATCCGCTTGTACCTTTCTAAAGGATTTTAAGCAGAAATTACTTAGGATTAGCAAGAGAGTAGTGTTGGAAGTTTTTAAAATGAGGCTACTATGTGAGAAGATGGGATGGAAAGAAAGTCCAGGGTCCCCCTATTGGTTTTTGTCACCTACACAAAACGGGCGTGCTTTCTGGTGTTGGGAGTGGGGGCTTAGATCCCTGAATCTGGCCCATCCAGTATCTCTGACAAGTCCTCCTGAGGAACAAGTAGGGCTGGAGGTGCCAAGTGCCCTTCAGCCTGCATCTGGAGACTTTCACCCTGGGAGCTAAAGAATGTGTAGGATCCCCTGGGAAAAAATCACTTTCAAGTGCTGTGGCCTCCAGGGGCAGCCATGTGGATAACAGAATATCTGAGTGCACGGGAAGCTTTGCCTGGCAAGGTCCATGCTTAGTCTGTAGGCAGAAAAGCTGTGTCTAATGGTATCATTGATAATGTAATGAGTGGCCACCTGGAAGGCAGTGACCTGTGGGTGTGAAACTATGGCCCTGGTCTAGACACCATCACTCCTGACTCCAGTTCCACAGCTATCCCCGAGATCCAGGTCCCTGTGGGACACGTGCTGGTGTGTGTTCAAGGTGACAACACCGAGTCCTGAGGTCGGATACATCGGAATAAGCCTGCGTACAACACACATTAGCTCTTAGAACCTTCTAGAAAGACCTTCATGATGTCATTGATTTCAGGTTGTAGCTGAGTCAATCAGGGAAAGGTCAAGCTTGCTCCTCCAGGAATGACTTGCTAGGGACAGGTCCCTGGGTGCTGTCCAGGGCGCACGTGGGCCAATGAGCTCAGGGAATCGACGTGGCAAACTATCTCCCTCTTCCCAGGGAAGGAGAGGCCCCAACCCACCCAGACACTGCGCTTGGTTGAATTTGGAGAAGACACACGGCAGTCATCCCTGTGAGAATGGAAAGCTTAAGACTCCCCAGAGTTTTGCCCTGTGACTCTTATTCTGCTAATCCCCACGTTGGAGGGGCCCATAAACTAAACCACAATTCAAATTCAACATGTTTAGTTCTTTTCTAGCAATTCCTAGGAAGCCAGTGTTAGAATTGCTACTCTTTCTTCGCCTTGGTGGAGGAAAGCAGTACTCAGGCTTGGAGCAGAGGCCTGGGGGGAGGCTGTGAATTCTCTATGCACTGCAATCATCCCATCCACAGAGGACGGGGTGCCACTTAATGAGAAATCCAGATGCCCCGGAGGTTTCATACTTATGTGTTGTTTGAACACAATAGTCCCATCCTCATTAGCAATCCAGCAACAGAAATTATTTTGCCATTTATTTGGTCACACAGACTAGAAAAGTGTCTCTCTCAAGACACTGATTCTTTCTTCTTCACTGAGAGAAAAGATAAGAGACAGGGAGGCCACTGAGCCACCAGAGACTGGGGTCCTCTGTCCCCCATGATAAGATCTCCCTTCTCAGTTTCCATCACAGCACCTAGCTCAGGCAGGACACCACCCTAAATCACCAGCCAGTGCAGGACAGAATCTAAGGGAGGTAAAAATTAAACGCCAAATATCCCAGGGATCACCCCTCTGTGCCGCCCAGCGACATTCCTGCCTTTTTTACGATTGAGGGTCACTTATGAGATGGTCCAGGGAGAAACTGGAGCCAGTTCTTACTGGCGGGCAACGGCGCTTGGTTGCTATGAAAGCTGTTTACAGAACCCAGCTGTCATTGAGATTATAAATTTGAGGAAAGCCAAGGGTCTCCAATCTCCAAGAAAAGAAACATAATTCAGAGCTTGAAAATAGCACCCACACCAACAAATAAATGTGAGAGGAGAGAAGTGAATTACAGAATGCAAGACCATGATCGAGCTAGTCCCAAGAATAAGAATCACATCGCCCTAGTCCAGGCGCGGTGGAGCACGTCTGCAATCCCAGTGGCTTGGGAAGCTGAGGCAGGAGCATTGCAAGTTTGAAGCCAGCCTTAGTAATGTAGCAGAGGCCCTAAATAACTTAGTGAGACCCTGTCTCAAAAAAAAAAAAAAGAAAGGGCTGGGGATGTGGCTCGGTGGTTAAGTGCCCCTGGGTTCAATCCCCAGTACCAAAAAATAAAGTAAAATAAGAAATTACTCTGGGCCAGGACCTGATGGTTTTTACACCATCAAAGCTACCTGTAAGTCCAATTCCAGGGGACCCTTGCCTGGGATGTAGTTAAAATATGAGGACCTAATCAAATCTAATTTGGGGAAATTTAAAGGTGGCCCATTTGCCTCTTACCAATTTCTGTTTCCTTGTCTTCATTCCCTTTGTTGAAAGCAAGGAGGAAGAAGAGAAATGGGGGATTTTAATAGAGCAGAGTCAGGGCCAGCACTCGGGGCCCCGGACCCCATTTCCAGAGTTCCTTGGGCAGCACCACACTATTTCCATGAATGGATATCTCCCGTCTGCTCAAAATCTCAGAATTGGAAACAAGATAAACCGAAAGCTGAGGATTAGTGATAGGAAGATGATTGTCTAAATGGGAAATGCTCTCTGAACAGGACCAATTCTAGTTTAGAAAACAAGATGGCAGCAACATAGTACATAATCAGGGACACACATGAGCACAGGCATCTGCCCACAGGGTGAGTCCCCAGTGTGCGCTGTCCTGTGTGAACTATGCAAGAACACCTAAGATCCCAATGTGGGCTGCTACCTTCTAGACGCACCCCTTCAAAGTATATTTTAGCCATTAGATTGTACTTTTCTAACCAGCTCTCCAAAGACAGCCTGCTCTTGTTAGAACTCCTGCAAGGCACCCAGAGATTTGCACGACTGGAAGTAAAGAGAGAGGACTTGATATCCAGAGAAACCACCCAACTACAGAACACCCAGAAACAAGGTGTATAATATGGTAAACCTCCTTTAAGATGAATATCTAGGGCTGGAGTGGTGGCTTGCCAGTTACAGTGCCTGCCTGGCATGCGCAAGTATGCGAGTTCAAACCCCAGCACCATGTACACAGCAAATACTCGGAGTGGTGAAAGCCACATGAAAATAAATAAAAATGATTTCTCTCTCTCCCTCTCACTGTCCCTTTCTTAAAAATTTTAAAAAAAAAGAATATCTAAAAAGATAGGAAAGAAATATAATTCAGAGAGAATTCCAACACTCTAAAAATAATAAGGAAAGAAGGACACAAATCTACCCCAGGGAGACAAGGCCATCAGGAACAAGGTCTGACCTGGGTACATTTTGACCCCTGGTAGTCAAGGGGTCCACAAACACTTTTTCTGTAAACATAACTATTTTAAATATAATAAAAATTTAAGGCTTCATGGGCCATGTATGATTTTTGTTACTTTTCTTGTTTTTTTAAAGAACCATTGAGGGGGCTGGAGCGGTGGTGTCTCAGAGGTTATAGCACTTGCCTGGCATGCACAAGTACGCAAGTTCAAACCCCAGCACGACGTACATAATAAAATCTCAAAGCAACGAAGGCCACGTGAAGAAATAAATAAAAATGATTCTCAGTTGATTCTCTCTACCTCTCTCTCAAAAAAAAAAAATGAGGTCTGGAGCAGTGGCTCAGGGTTAGAGTGGTGGCTTGGCAGTTACTGCACTTGCCTAGCACACATGAGGATGCAGGTTCAAACCCCAGCACCACGCACACGACAAATTGTTGGAGCAATGAAAGCCACATGAAAAACTAAATAAAATTGATTCAATTTGATTCTCTTTCTCTCTCTCACTGTCCCTCTCTCTTTTTAAATTTATAAAAAAAATTTAATTAAAAAAAGAGCCATTGAAACATGTGAAATCCATTCTTCATATAAAGGCCACACAGGAGACCACAGGATGGATCCATGATGCTTCTGTAGGGGAAGGAACAAACTCAGGGTCAGAATCACAGACACTGGCGCAAAACGCATGCACAAAAGCCAGCACCCCAAATGCTTTCTCTCATATGTGGAAGCTAGAGCAAAATAAGGGGAGGAGGGGAAAGTGAGTGGATATTGTCAAGCTATAGGGAAGATAAGTGCAGCAGAAAAGGGAAACAGAGAGAGGAGGGACAGGAAAGGGAGGAAATGCAGAATACATTTAGCAAAATCACTCTACGTGCACGTACAAATATACCGCAGGGAACTCCATCTTTATGTATACGTGGAAAGCACCAAGGAAAAATACATAGCCAGATGCAGCAGCACACGCCTGTAATCCCGTCACCTGGAGAGACTGAGGTGGGAGGATCGCAAGTTCAAAACCAGCCTCAGCAACTCAGGGAGACCCTGTGTCAAAATAAAAAGGGCTGGGGATGTGGCTCAGTTCTTTAAGTGTGCCTGGGTTCAATCCCTTATACCAATAAACAAACAAACAAACAAAACACCAGGAGAAAGATCAATAGAGAAGAGGAAGGAGAGTAGGGGAAAGGAGGTGGAAAGGAAGGGGTGGGGGATGGGAAGTGAACTGGAGTAAATCAAATGCCAATTCCGTGCATGTATGATTTTGTCAAAATGAACCTGACTACTGTGTATACCAAAACGCTCCAAGGCTCTAATTTTTTTAAAAAATTGACATGTTCCATGGGTAATTTCTTTTCTTTTTTTTTGGACTTGGAATTGAACCCAGGGGCACTTAACCACTCACTAAGCCACATTCCCAGCTCTTTTTATATTTTAAGACAGGTTCTTCCTAAGTTGCTGAGGGTCCCACTAAGTTGCTGAGGCTAACTTTGAACTTGCTGTCCTCCCACCTCAGCCTCCCAAGCCGCTGGGATTTTACAGTTGTGCGCCACCACACCCAGCCATGGGTAAATCATATGAAAATATGCGCTGGTGGCAAGTGCTCACCAGGGCTGCCTTGGCTCTAGACAAAGAGAGCAAAAGACAGTGGACCATGCCTCTCCTGACCCTCAGTGCTCCCCTATCCACCCACAAGCCTCCTCAATAGGTAATGTACCAGAATTCAGTGTGGCCTAAACACCTAAGGTTCAAATGTATTATAAAGCCCAGATTAAAAGTTAGATCTTGCATTTTGTAGACTTGAATGCATATCCTTACTAGAGAAATACTCCTCAAACTCAGATCTCCAGGCAGTTCTCACAAACCAAGTTCCAAGAAATACAATAAATTCATGATCAAAAAATCTCAAAATACATAAGAAAGCAGGTCTACGAGGAAGAAGGCAAGGAAAGGTTGGTGATGTGAGAATATCAGGTACAAAATATAAAATCAGAGTTTTAAACAGCTTCCAGGAGATTCTAATGCACCCTAAAGTTTGAAAACTACCCTTTGAGTTGTTTCAGAGATAACTCAAATCACTAAAATCAGTGTAGGAAAAGAACAGATGAAAGAGTTAAATTGGTAGAGTAACTTTGATCTTACAATGATAGATTTGGGGGAGATCAAATTTCATCTATAAAATGTTTTGTTCTATTATTTTTATGATTTTTTAAATTTTTATTAAGGAGTTGAATTATTGTACAATCATTAAAACATATGAAGTAACACTATGATATGCATTTGTTCTTAAACCAGAATTACCCCATCGCCCACACCCCAGTCTCTTGATTCTTCTATATTTTGCCCTACAAGCAATATAAATGCTTAAATTGTGAATTTTCCAGAATTAAATATTGCATAAGTATTTTTGGATTCTCAAGGGTAAAGAGTGTGCTGCATTATTGATCATCTCCCTGGAACCCTCCCCATCTTTCTTCCCTCCCGCTTTCCCCTCCTCCCCATAGCTATGATTGTCCTAGATTACGTATTTCTACAACTTTGCTGGGTCCAATACATGAGTTTGACAACCTTTCACCCAAGCCTGGGTTTAGCTCCAGCCTCCACAAATAAATGAAAACATTCGACTGTCTTTACGATTTTTAAGATTATTTTATAATTTGGTGGGAAATGAATAACCAAGCTTACTCTTAGACTTCACCCACGGGTCCCAGTGATCCAACCCTGGCTGTGTCTGAGCACTCTGTGCTTGACGCTGGCTCCAGCAGCACTGTGTCCCTTGGCTCAACCACGTGTACTCAGGACCTGGGAGAGGCTCCTCCAGCATTGTTAAACTCGTAACTAGGAGCCACGGAGACTTCATGGATTCAGCTGTAGGCACCAAGTCCAGGCGGCCACATTCGTGGAAAGAACTGCACACTGAGGACTTGCTCCTACTCACTCTGAAGAATAAACTCAGCAGAGTCTTCAAGATAGACTGCAGTCTTACGATCACTGCAGTCACTAACAGCGAGGACCTGTGTGCCAACAGGGCGCCCAGCGCTAGGTAAGTGTTCTCTGTAGACATCCTGTCATTTGGCCCTCACCATGACCATTTGAGAAAAGTACTGTTATTCACCCCATTGTACAAATTCTGATGGTGAAGCTCAGAAGGTAACTTGTGCAAGATCACACCACCAGGAAGGGGTAAAATTATTCACACACCCAAGTTTTTCATGTTCTTAAAAGCTGGTTGGTGTGTGTGTGTGTGCGCATGTGTGTGTGTAGGCACGCACGTGCATGTGTGGTACTGGGAACTGAACCCAGGGCACTTTAAGCTACATCATTTATTGTTGTTGTTGTTTTGAGTCGAGTCTCGCTAAGTTGCCCAGGATGGTCTTGAATTTGTGATCCTCCTCCCTCAGCCTCCCACGTATCTGGTATTACAGGCACGCACCACCTCACCTAACTTAAAACTTCTTTACCACATTCTGTTGCCTCCCTTCTTCTGAAAGTAGAGCTGTAAAAGAAGAAAAAGATAGATATAAATTAACACAAAAAAGAACTACCGTTGGTTTAGTTAGTTTTTTTCACTTCTGTGACTAAAAGACCCAACAAGAACAATTTTAAGAGGAAAAGTTTATGGGAGGGTTCATGGTCTCAGAGGTGTTGGTCCAGGAAGGCCAGCTCCTTTCCTCAGGGCTCCAGGTGAGGCTGAACATCATGGCGAAAGTGTGTGGAGGAGGGAAGCAGCACACATAATGACAGGAAGCAGAGAGAGCACTCCACTCACCAGATACTAAATACATACCCACATATACCCTAAAGGCACCCCAATGACCCTCCTCCTCCAGCCTCACCCTACCAGCCTACTGTTAACCACCCAGTTAATCCCTATTGGGGGATTAACTCACTGGTTGGTTAAGGCTCTCATAACCCAATCATTTCACCTCTCAGCCTTCTTGCATTATCTCACATATTGAGTTTGGAGGGGACACCTTTCATCCAAACCATAAAAACCAACAAAAGTAACTTCTTGGTGGAGAAATCTAACAAACACAACCCCAGCCGGGTGATCAAAGTCAGCACCAGCAACATCGTGTTGATTGTGTGCTCTTAATGAGCAGGGATGAGAATGTCACTTTTCCTTGGTGGACTTTTTCTCCAAACACCAATAGCATAACCCCAGTAGAACCATAATTAAAACATCAGACGAATCTACATTCTCCCAGACACATGAGCAAGTGATCCTCCACACTGCCACGCCCACCCAGAACAAGTAAAATCTCAGAGACCAGGGAAGCCCAAGGAGACAAGGCTATTAAATATAATGCAGCAGCCTGGGTGAGATTCTAGAACGTAGGACAGTTGGGGAAAGTTAGAGCAATGGCGAAATCTGAATCAAGGCCAGAGCTCAGTTCATGGTAATGTAATGTACAGAGTCCCTGGTTATGGCAAAGTTGCCATGGTAATATCAGATATAAACTAAAAGAAAAACGGAGTGACAGATACACAAAACTTCTCCATGTTATCTTTGTAGCTTTTCTATAAATTTGTAACTATTCTAAAATGAGATTAAAGGAGATATTTTCAGCAAATGTAAGAAGCCATTGGATTAGTAGAAATACAGATTGGTTTTTGATGCTATTGTCAACTATACTTCCCCAGAAATTTAGGAATAGTTCAGATGTTCCTCTCCTTGCAGGTCCAAACTACTTCTTGACATCAACTCTGTTTTTAAGACTATGATTTGCAGTAATTGTTACATGACTTCGCAATACAGAGTGTAGTGGCAATGTGATGAATGAGAAGCTGATCTTTTGCAGTTGTATGTCAGAGTTATTCAAAGATAAGGAGGTCTTTTAGCTGGTGCTTAGCTTCAGCTCAGCACTGGCTTAGTAAATATAACCCAAATGCATCAAAAGTTTCAGGACACTCACCCTTTAGGTGGTATTTGTTACCTGAACAGCTTCTCCCAGCAGGGGGTGCTGTTGACCACCAAATGGAAAAGTCCTGGCATATAGGTCTGTGGATTCTACTTTGTGTTGAACAGAATTCGTAAGGCAACTTTGAGAAGAAATAACCATCCTCTGGCAATATTTGTACAGTACAAAAGGGATATTAAACAACACCAACCATCAAGGTTGTTTATGGGATGTTTTGTGGAAGGGGAAGCGTTAATGGGACTACATAGCCTTGGAGACGTTCCTAGACCTATGTATTCCTGAAACCATATTTCCCTAAATGAAAAAAAAAACCAGGTTAGAAATAATAAAAATTGAAATGCCTTATCCAAGGCCAGACTTATGTTCCTGCAAAGTAACATAATACTAATAAATAATAATATTCATCATCATCAATAATAATAATTTATTTCATTTTGCTGTACTAGGGATTGAACCCAGGGGTGCTCTACCACTGAGCTACATCCCCAGCTCTTTGCCATTTTTACTTTTCATTTTGAGACAGGGTCTTGCCAAGTTGCCCAAGATGACCTCAAACTTATGATCCTACTACCTCAGCCTCCCAAGGTGCTGGGATTACAGGAGTGCACCACCGTAATTGGCCTGAAAGGTAATGTCGCTGGGCCAGCCTGGTAGCATGCACTCCCATAATCTTAGGGACTCAGGAGGCTGAAACAGGAGGACCATAAGTTCTAGGCCAGCCTGGGAAACTTAACAATATCCTGTCTCACAATAAAAATAAATAAACAAAAAGGACTGGGAATATAGTTCAGTGGTAAAGCACTTCAGGGTTCAATTCTCAGTATGGCAAAAAATAAATAAGTTCATGGAGTGGCACCTGCCTACTTCTTGATGGACCACAGACTTCTTTCCACGTAGCATTTCACAAGATAGCTCATGCATTAAGTCCCTTATCTAAATGCACTAAAAATGTCCAAGAGCAACCTCTGCACACATAAACACATGGACATGCTGACCCATGTTGGATTCTTTAATGCTCTGTGAGGACCCACCACAGAACAGAATCCTAAGCTGATTTCCTGAGCCCTGCATCATCTGGCCTCACACATCTCCCACAAGTCCCCTATGTGCCAGTCTAGTCACATTCCTTAGCATCTATTCTAACATGCAGACCACTCTTCAACCACAGGGTCCTTTCTCATCTCTCTCCTCAGCCTGACTGGTTTCGCCCTATTTCCCTTCTAGTTATGCCTGTTTATCCTTGAGCTCAGCTTAGCAGCTTCCCTTACAGAAAACTGCTCACTCCTAGGTTAGGCATCCCTGCTAAACACTTGCCTCGCTCAACACGCTAAGCACAGCACTGAATAATATTCAACATTTGAAATATTCACTATGTGATTATTAAATCAATATCAATTCTCCTCTCTAAATTTCATAAGATTATAGTTCACATGTCTATTCTCCTTGTATCCCAGTAATTAGCAAAGGACCTGGTTTAGCATGGCAGATTTTCTGATTTTCTCTTCTTTTCTTTCTTTCTTTCTTTCTTTTTTTTTTTTTTTTTTTTTTTTTTTTTTTTTTTTTTTTTTTTTTTTTTTTTTTTTTTTTTTTTTTTTTTTTTTTTGGTGCTGGGAATTGAACCTAGGGGCATTTAACCACTGAGTCACATCTCCAGCCATTTTAATTTTTTCATTTGGAAAAAGAACTCACTAAGTTACTTAGGGCCTCGCTAAGTTGCTGAGACTGGCCTTGAACTTAGGATCCTCCTACCTCAGCCTCCCAAGCTGCTGGGATTGCAGGTGTGCACCACTGTGCCCTGCTACAGCAGATTTTCAAAACATATTCATGAAATAAATGATTAAAGGAATAATCACTTACTTGCCAGCTGGTCTATCCACTCCTACCTATTTTACTCTTTTCATCCAAAAAGAATAGAACACTTCAACCCAGGAACTGGAACTAGTAATATTTGAGTTCTACACTTGACTCTCTGGAAGTTTTGGAGGAAAAATCATAATAATATAGCAGGGTAAACCACTTAATTGTTAGCTGCACAATGTAGAAAAAATCATAGAAAAGAATAAGAAATAAGATGAGATAATAAATTTTTGTCATTTTTGAGACAGATCATCGCAGGGACAAGTTTTCTCAGGAAATAACTCCCAAGAAGCACGTGCTCAGGAGGAGCAGGTGGGCTCTTCCATGTACTGGTTGAGATGATTTGAGAACTCAAACTCAGTACTGATTCAGGTGAAGCTGAAAAGTCATCTCCTGACAGCTGGGCCTCTCCATAGCAGGGTGAGGGCCTGTAACAGGTGCCAAGGAGAACCGCTTAGGGAGCAAGATTCTATTATGCTGCACTGGAACAATTACAATACTCCCTTAGTCCTGGCTTTGTTATAAAAACCTCAAATTGTTACATCTTTTGCCAATATTGGTCTCTTTGGTTGGTTCTTAGGTCATCCTTACAAGATATTCCTACTCTTTGAAAGCATCCTTGCTATCTGATAAAACAAAATCTCCCTGGATCAACTTATACATTTCCACCCCAAATATAAAATCAACCTTATCGTTAAAAAACAATACATTGGGGCTGGAACAGTGGCTTGGCAGTTATGGCACTTGCTTGGCATGCACAAGTACACAGGTTCAAATCCCAGCACCCACGTACACAATTAAGTATCAGAGCAACAAAAGTCATGGGGAAAACTCAATAAAAATGTATTCTCTCTCTCTCTCTCTCTCTCTCTCTCTCCTTCTCTCATTAAAAAGAAAAGAAAAGAAAAGAAACACTATATCACCAGGCACAGTGGTGCATACCTGTAATCCCAGCAGCTCAGGAGGCTCAGGCAAGAGGATCGCGATTTCAAACCCAACCTCACCAACTTTATGAAACCCTTAGCAACATAGTGAGATCCTATCTCAAAATAAAGCATAAAAAATAAAAAGGGCCAGGGATGTGGCTTGGTGCTAAAGTGCCTCTAGGTTCAATTCCTACCACCAAAAGAAAAAGAAAAAATAGGTCAAGACACAATCTGGGCTCTGGCTCAGTTATTCTTTCTAAATCTCTTCCTTGATACATACAGTTTAATTTTTTAAAAAAAAAGGAAAGAAGGAAGAAAGGAAAGAAGAAAGAAAGAAGAAAAATAGGGCTGGAACAGTGGCTCAGTGGTAGAGCGCTTGCCTGGCATGCGCGAGGACCTGGGTTCAAACCCCAGCACCATGTACGCAACCAAGTGTCCAAAAGTCAGATGAAAAAATACATAAAATTGGATCTCTCTCTCTCTCTCTCTCTCTAAAACAAAAAGAAAAGAAAAATAATACTTCTTAAGTTTAAGTCAATGCTTCCAGTTCAAATTTAGCCCTATGAAGCTTTATAATTGATCACTTTATCATACTGTGTGCATCGCCTTTATTCTATGGTGAGAATTCAGAACCTCAAGGACACAGAATGACAGAAAATATCTATTAATTATTCATTTCTCGCATACCACACACACGAGTCTCAGAGAAAGAACACTCAGATTTCAACTTTACTACTTCCAATGGAAAGAAAATCCAGCCCTGCTGAGCTCCATGGAACTGAAGCAGAGAGATAGGGGAAAGCAGTACCTTCACCCAGAGTGGGGGTTCCATGACATTTACCATCTTTACAAAGACCCCCTTGGCTGAAGTCCCGAACCAAATCGTTCAGACTTCCGGTAGAAAATTAGCTTTAAATAGGATAAAGATAAATAAATGAAGGTAAAATATATAAAATATGTCATTAAAGAATCCACCCTGAAATGGTGGGGGTTTTAGCCAGGCATGGTGGCCCATGCCTGTAATCTCAGATGCTCAGGAGGCTGAGGCAAGAGGATCAGACGTTCACAGCCAGACTCAGCAACTTAGCAAGGCCCTTCTCAGAAAAAAAATAAAATAAAAATAAAAAACAAACAACAACAAAAAAAAAAAAAACAATTAATAAGGGCTGGGGATGTGACTCAATGGTTAAGTGCCACTGGATTCAGTCCCTAGTACAAAAAAAAAAAAAAATGGAATGGGAATTTCATTTCCATGGCCCTCTGGGAGGGGAGGAGAGAAAGAGAAGCTCAGAGACCACATAAAATAGGAGACTGAGAGCAGATTCACCCCATAATCATCTGGACTGTAAGGAGCTGTACCTTTGCATAGCCCAGTCCTGCCTCAGGACCTCAGTCCAAATTAAACTCACTTGTTTCCACAGGGACCATTCAAGCCTCAAGTTTTGGATTGAAATTGTCTTAAACTTCAGCACCTTGCAGAATTAAATGTGAATCCTTTCTGGAAAAAAAAAATCTCATATTAGGCATCAGATGATTTATTATGACATTTTCCAAACACAGAACTAAGTGAAAGATAAATGTAAAGAAAGTAGATGTCATACACAATATCCCACAGGCTGCCAACCAAAGAAATAATTGCGAAGGTGTCAAATCTTTGAATTATATACATTAATTATACTATGTATAGAATTTTTGTTTAGATAATAACAACATCTGAAGGTACAGAGAAACTACAAATGGGGTTATACATTTATAGTTTAAAGTAAAAAACAGATTTTTTTAAAAAAAGATTCAAATGATTCATTATGCCCTGGGTTTGATCTCCAGCACTGAAAAAAACAGTTAAAGAATTAAGTGAAACTTTTAGAAAAAAAATAATTTACTTAATAGAGTTAAAAACTCAATGACATGAACAAAAATAAATAAATAAATTGGAAAATGGGAGGGGAGTCCACTTTGAAAGATGGAATGAGAAAATTATTGCTGATACAGAAGAAAGGAAGAAATTTAGAGAATACGCAAGGGTTTAATTAGGGCCTCAGAGATAAAGATGGAGAGAGTAAGGCGGAGGATGTATATGAAGAAGCAATTCATTGAGGTTTTCAAGAACTTATGAAAAGTACCGTTCCATAGAGTCCGGAGGCCCAATGAATCCAAAGCACAGTGAATTTATAGCATTAAATGTACATATTAGAAAAACATCAATACTCTCCATCAATAATCAAATCCATAATTCAAGCTTCTGCCTCAAGAACCTAGAAAAAGAAAAAAATAATAAAAGCTAGAATGGAAATCAAGGAAATTGGAAACAAAAAAGTAAGAAAAATTAATAAAACATATTGCTGATTCTTTGAAAAGATCAATCAAGTTGGTAAACCTCTAGAAAGACTGACAAAAGCAAAAGGAGAAAGACAAATTACCAATGTTAGGAAAGATACAGAGGCTATCACTTCAGACCGTGTAGATATCAACATAATCCAACAGATTACAGGAGAAACATCACAGAGCAAAGAAAAATGATTCAACAAAATCCAATCACCACTTATGATTTTAAAAGCCTCTAAGAAAAAAGGAATAGAGGGTACTTCCTCAACTTGATAAAGTAGATTGGCAAAGAGCATACAGCTAGCCTTGTACCTAATGATAAAAGACTGATGCTTTCCCAAACCTGGAGAAAAGGCAGGAACCTTGGTTCCCACCACTCTTAGTCAACGGGATGCTTAAAGTTCTAGTCAGCAGAGTAAATAAGGGAAATAAAAATACAGAAATCACAATAAAAAATAAACTTTCCTTATTTGCTAATGACAGAACTAATAAGCAAGATCACAAGATATGTGGTCAACATATAAAAATCAATTGTTTCTATGCAGTGATAAATATGGGCAGTTAACAATACAATACCATTTACAATCACTTTTAAAAAAAGAAATAAGTGTAAATATAACATGGCATGCACAGGCATACTTGTATACAGTAGTATAAACTACCAAACGCTGATGAAAGAACTGAAGGAGATGTAAATAAACAGAGATACATACCATGCTCAGACAGGAGGACTCAGATGTAGTGAAAATGTTGCATCTCTCCAAATTCACATACAGTTTTAAAATAATTTCTATCAAAATCCCAAAAATATTATTTTTTCATAGAAATGAACAAGATTATCCAAAAATTTTCATGGTAAGGCAGAGGAACTAAAATGCCTAAAAGAACTTTCAAAGAGAAAATTGCCAATAATTACAAAAAAAGCAAAGAAAGGAACCTCCACTACTATAAAGGAAGATTTCAGCACACATTTTTCTTTCTTTTTTTAAATTTTTATTTGATAAACATGGTCTTACAATTAGGAGGGATTCATCATCAAACAATCAAGAAGAAAAGTGTAATGACAGAGCAAGCCAAGGCTGGTGCCAGACCATGGTTCCCCCGTTTGGTTCCCCATGGTTCCATGTTTCCCCCTACTTAAGCCCCAAGTTAATTGGACTTCTCCTGGAAGTTGGAGGTTCCTCTCTGATTAGATTCCCCCATACCACCTCCCTCTGGTCTCCCTGATGTCCTTCCTATTCCCTTCTCCGCTCCCTGCCCCTCTCCCTATGTCCCCCAGGAACCTAGGCAAAGTTCCCCCTGTTCATGTAAAAATTCACATATATTGAGGTTATTATTAGCTTAGCCATCTATCATACTATATCCAGTTGTATTCTAGCTTCCACAAATGAGAGAAAACATTTGGCCCTTGAGCCTCTGAGTTTGGAATACTTCACTTAGCAAAATTTTTTCCATCCCCATCCATTTGGCGGCAAATGCCATAATATCATTTTCTCTAATAGCCGAGTAGCATTCCATTGTATATATGTACCAATCCCTCAAGTGAGGGGCATCTGGGTTGGTTCCATAATTTAGTAAATTGAGCTCAGGGCACATTTTTCATAACAGAGCAAAAAAAAATTTGTGCCTAAAATTCATCCATTAGAAAATTGCTCATTTGGGTCTTGAAGCTCTTGATGTCCAGCCATTTTCTATTAAATATCCATTCAATAACCTGAATTCAAAGAACAGAAGGATAAATAGGAATCTGAAGCAAGATCCAGCAGGAGCAGGTCATAGGATGGGGAGGTACAGGTAGCAGATAGAATACAGGAAGCCTGGGGAGGGTTGTACAACCAACAGGGAAAGGTATAGAAAAAGAAGCAAATTTTCAAAATCTCGCCAAAGACACTCAGTAGGAGGTGGAAAGAGTATGAAAAAGCAAAGAGGTAATGGGAATAAAAGTGTTACAGTGCATGATTAAGATGCCCATTAACTGTTTTAGGTAAGTGTAGTCTCGGCAACAAGAACCATTACCCCACCACCAACGTGGTTCAGGCACATGGATAGGAAGGACGGATTGCCAGGAAAGGTTTCTCAACACCTTTACTTGTTTCTGGAATGGGAATTTAAATGTCACACATGATAAAAAAAAAAATCACCCATTTTTATTTAATTATACAGAAAAACATACAATATACAAATTAATATTGCGTGATCTGGCTACATTTGCATACATGTTAATAAATGATGCTTTGTAAATGAAATGTAAATCTGATCAAAACCCGGTGCCTTCCTGAGGGTTTTCCCCAGCTGAGGTCTACATGGACGTAATCTACTCTTCTGGCATAAGTTGGGGTAAGTAAGGGGCTGGGAGAAACAATAAGAATGATTTGTGTCGGGGCTGGAGCAGCACCTGCCTGGCATGCATTGAGTGCCTGAGTACGCGAGTTTGAACCCCAGCACCACATACACAACCAAGTGTCGCGCAACGAAAACCACATGAAAAACTAAACAAAATTGATTCTGTCTTTCTCTCTTTCTCTCACTTTTCCTCTCTCTTAAAATAAAAGTTTAAAAAATCATTTCAGGTACTGTAATTTTCCCCTTAAAAAAAAAAAGAATGATTTGTGTCATCAATTTTGGTGCCCAGGAACCCCGACACCCACATCTCTGGCCTTAGGGTGGATACCTTCCCAGGCCACCATGGAGGTAGTTAAAGGTATGTATATGATGACTTCCACTGAGTTGGAAACAGTCGCTTCTTCCAGAAAGAACTTTTATTGTTTGGACCGTAGGTGTCACACGAGAGTATAAACACTTTTACAAAGTTTGTTCCTTTCCGTAATCTCCACGCAACTGACACATGGATTTTCACACATGCACATCAAGGCATGGAGTCGTAAACTGTTTACTAGAAGAAGGAAACTGAAGTTTTCCAGAACTTTCCTGCAGAAGATCTTCATCACGATGAACCAAAATATGTCTGGCCATCCTTCCAAGAAATCAGGTGTTCCAGTTACACCAAAGAGGCCACAGGGGAAAGCCAGCTGGGTGGAGGAGGCCGGCCATAGTGCTAGGGCAGGCTTGGCTTCCAGAGTTCCGAAGGCTCAGCTCTGGGTTTCAGATTCAGAGGCCCCTTGGTGGTCAGCCTCTCACCACCGCATGGAGGAGCCCTGCAGGGTCCTGGCCTCCCCTCCCTGTGCCCCACTTTCAAGGAGTGCCGTACACAGAGAACTTTGTCTGACTCCTTGTTTTCCTGGCATCAGAGGGGCCAGCTTTCTTCTAGAAGCTAAACTGCCACTGTGTTGCTAATTACTATGATTTCTTACCCCCACCTAGCTTTTCAGAATTTGCTTATTGCAAATCCTCCCAGAATTCAGCCTGACTTGGTTACAGACTAAAGAACTCACAAATCCTAAAGGATGCCTAAGGTGTAAACACACCAAAAATAAATTCTCAGACAGACCCTCACTTCTTAGGAAAATCCAGACTTGAATTCTCCGAAGGTCGCCTTGCCTTCCAGTGCCCGGGCATTGCTCAGATGTCTGTTGAAAGAGTCTCCATGCTGGGCTCCGGGGTGGAGGCCCCGGTGCATCCTTCAGAACAGCCGGCAGGATCTGGATCTGGAATCATCCCTGTGCCAGGCCTCAGATCTGACCCAAGGGAGCCTGAACCGGTTCTGAATTGATCCACTGGCTCGGCTCATATTTATTTGGTGTTCACTGTGCATCTGACTGAGCATAAAAAAAAAAAATCCATCGCTTCCTGGAATTTGAGCCTTGTGAAGATGGTTAAGAGCTGAGCACAAAGCCTTCCAGAACATTCAGAACAGAATGTGAGCTCTACAGTGGAGTTAACTGTGAAGGGCTGAGAGAGTCAAAGAGCAAAATCGCAGCATGCTGAGGCTTCCTTAATAAATTGTCATCTGTGGGACTTGTTGGTTTACTTACCTGTGCATCCGCCCCACCATGGGTGCCTGAGAACAACAGTTACCCGCTGATAGATCCTTGTAGATTTAAAAATTGGCTGATTAATAAGAAAAGAGAGAGGACAAGGAAATGAAAGAGAAAGCAAAACAGAAGGTGGTGGCTTATACAGCAATTAAAAGCTTGATATCAAAGGCCATATGAATTAAATCCCAACTCTAAGACGTAGAACTGTGTGCTCTCAGACAAATTACTTAACCTTGCTGGGTCTCTGTTTCTGCATCTTGAAACTGGGAGAGCATGGTATCTACCTCAATGAGTAGAATGAAAAAAAATTGATTAAATATCTATGGTCTTAGAACAGATCTCCACAAAATATGAATGCAATAAGCATTTATTTCAGCCTAAGGGTACTGATTTCAGGTCTGTGCCCTCCAGAACTGTGGTGGAATAAATTTATGGTGTTCTAAACCACAAAGTTTTTGCTAATTTATTACTGTACCATAGGAAATGCATATGGAGCAAAAAGGAAAAAAATAATAATGTAAACAAGCTGACTTACATGAATCTATGATTACAAATTGTCATGATTTACTCCAAAGATTTTTTTTTTCATTTTTGAGGCTTTCGCCAATGAAATTGTTTCCCTGATTTCTTTCTCAGCAGACTCATTATTGGAGTATGAGAAAGACGCTGATTTTTGTGTGACAAGCTTGTATCCTCCTACTTTGCTAAACTTGCTTATCAGTCCTAGAAGACTTCTGGCCATGAACTGAGACTTTGCTTCTGTCCACAGAGTCTTGGAAAAACAACAACAAACTCTGTCACAGCCACAGAAGATGGCATTGCTAACTATGTGCCAAAACTTAGTGAATTTATTTAAACATTCTTTTTTAATTTTTTTTTTTTAATTTTTGAGATAGGGTCACAGTAAGTTGCTGAGTCTGGCTTTGAACTTGTGATCCTCCTGCCTCAGCCTCCCAAGGTGCTGGGATTAGAGGTGTGCATCACCACACATAGCTACATATTCTTCTTAAGATATCTATACCATGGAGTTCTACTCAGCAATTAGATACAACGGTATTGCAGCCTTTGAAGGTAAACGGATGGCGATGGAAGAAATCATGCTGAGCAAAGTTAGCCAAACCCAGAGGGGGGGTCAAATGTTTTCACTCGTTTGTGCAGGCTGGAGCTAAACTCAGGCTTGCGTGAAAGGCAGTCAAATTCATGTGTTAGACCTAGCAAAGTTGTAGCCACACACAATCTAGGGCAACCATAGATATGTGGGGCAGGGATAGGGAGAGAGAATAGGGTGTCATCCAGGGAGACAATCAACAATGTAGTATACCCTTTACCCCCCTGAGAAGCCAAATAATACTCATGCAATCATTTAATTCTAGAAAATTCATAATCTAAGCTTTTATATCACTTGTAGGGGTGAAATATAGAAGAATCAAGAGACTGGGGTGTGGTGATGTGGGGGTAATTCTGATTTAAGAACATATTGTATCATATTGTTGCTTTATATGCATTTATGATTATAGAATAACTCAACTCCTTCATTAAAAGTTTTAAGAAAAGATATATTTAGAGAAGGGGCTGGAGCGGTGGCTCAGCAGTTGCAGTGCTGGCCTGGCATATGCAAAGACTTGGGTTCAAACACTAGCACCACATACACAAAGAAGTTTTAGAACAACAAAAGTCACAATGAAAAATGAAATAAAATTGATAATCTCTTTCCCTCTCTCTCTCTCTCACTGGCGCTCTTTCTCTTAAAAAAAAAATAGATATACTTAGGTTGGAGCAGTGTTCAGTGGTTAGAGCTTTTGGTTGGCGTGGGTGAGGATCTGCAACACACACTCAACTTAGTGTGGGAGAAACAAAAACCAGATGAAAAATAAATAAAATTGACTCTCTCTTTTTAAGATATAGTTAGATAATTTCAAATGTTGCCTTTAACAGTTAAGTGGGATAGGGACATACTTCTAGATTCTGTGACAAAAGACAAACATAACAGGTCACAAAAGAGGAACTGAAACAATTAGCAAGCTTATGGGGAAAAGTCCAGCCCCCAAGAAATGCCATTTATAACAATAATCAGATTTCAATTTTTTTGCCCATCAAAATAACATGGAACTTTTTATTCATTTTAAATTTATAACTTTTCCTTATACATTTTCACCTTTTTTTTCCCTACTTAGCAAATCCTTTTCCTAAACATGGCTTTGAATTAAATGAACAAAATAAATACGGAAAACTTTGGTAAAGTTGGCAGGATCCTGTGTGGCCGGGTGGCTGTGTCTTCGGAGAAGACAATTGGCTACGGATGAAGAGCCCAAACACTTTTCAAAATCTTTGACCTTTACTTTGATTTTTACTTTGATATTTTTTCTAAATACAAATTTTTTTTGAGGAAGTAACCCTAAGTGAGGAATTACAATGTTCCTCGTAGAATCTAAAATTCAAAACTTAAGCACAAAGAAATAACTTGAAATAGGCATCAGCAAACTCAGCCAGTGGGACAAATGGGACCCCTTGCTTGGTTTTGTAAATAAAGTTTTATTGGCAGCAGATACGTTCATTTGTTCATGTAGGATCTATGGCTGTAACGTTTCTACGGCAGGATACGTAGCCTGTGGTCTAGAGCATCAACTGCCTTGCTCTCCCTCTTCAGAAAAAAATATGCTGACCTTAGTATAGAATGTGGCTATTGATTGGTCATCTACAAACTTTGCTAGAGTATTTCTCAGCCCTTTACAAAAGGTCATGGGGGAGCTTGTAAATAAATGAAAAAATTTTTCATCCAATAGAAAATGAGAGAACAGAATATTGTAGGTTCTCTATAATTGTAAGTATGGGAAGAAAAACACTTAAAAAGGAATCAGAGGAAAGTATAAAAACTGTAAATATTATTTATTTTCTACTGATATGATTTAATTTTACTCTCCTTCTACTGCTTTGCTTAAACATATATCAATGAATGTATAAGGAAAATTAAGAATTTTAAATGAGGGTCTGGAGCATTGGCTCAGCTGGTACAGTGCTTGCCTGGTCTGTGCAAGGATGTGGGTTCGAACCCCAGCATCATGTACACAAAAAAAGTGTAGGAGCAACAAAAGCTGCATGAAAAACTAAAATAAAATTGACTCTCTCTTTCTCTCTCTCTCACTGTCCCTATCTCTTCAAAAAATTTTTTTTAAATGAATAAAATGTTCTTTGCTATTTTGGTGGGCAAAAAATTGAAATTTGATTATTGTTTTAAATGGCATTTCTTGGGGGCTGGACGTGTCCCCACATGCTTGTACCATTAGACTGTGTTTACACCGGGCTCTTCCAACACCACCGAGAGCTCTCATCCCCTAGAAATTTTATTTCCATTCAGATGCATGTATGGCAGGAGGGGATTTTCTTCCTTTGCACCTTCTTCTTGTTGAAAGATACATATACTGCTTCATTTCTGGGTCCTGCCCCATTCTTAAAAGAAGAAAAGAGAAGAAAAGAAAGAAATCTTTTTTTGTATGTTTGTACTAAGGATTGAACCCATGGCACTTTGCCATTGAGCCACATCCCCAGTCATTTTTATTTTTTTGTTTATTTTTTAAAGAGAGAGGGACAGTGAGAGAGAGAGAGAAAGAGAGAATCAACATTATTTAGTTTTTCATGTGGCTTTTGTTGCTCTGACACTTTGTTGTATACAACCTGCTGGGTTTCCAACCCTCGTCCTCGCTCATGCCAGGCAACCACTGTAACTGCTGAGTCACAGCTCCAGCCATTCATTCATTCATTCATTCATTTAATATTCATTTATATTTTAGCAAGACAGGGAGAGTCTTGCTAAATTGCTGAGGCTGGATTTGAGTTTGCCATCATAATGCCTCAGCCTCCAAGTTACTGGGATTACAGGTCTGTGCCACCATGCCCAGCAACAAAGGAATCTTTGACAAGGCAAGTGAATTATGGTAAAACATGACTAGTCACACCAACACAGCATCTGGACTCAAAGATCATTTTTCCTTTATTCCTTTATTATCTGCATGTAACAGGAAACCACTTCCAAAAAATTTCCAGAAGAATTGACATAAATGAATGACAACTTAGGCTAGGGAGGAAGAAACAGAAGACAGACCTCAAGGGCAGACAGAGAAAAGAGAAAAGACCATCAACATCAGAAGACAACCATCCTTGTTGAGGAGGAATCTATACCGACCAAGCTAAGACAGGAGAAAAGCAAATCTCTGGTTTCCATCCTGTGTGTGTGTGTGTGTGTGTGAGAGAGAGAGAGAGAGAGAGAGAACTTTGTTCAACAACGAAGTCAAAATTTTAATGGGTTTCCCATGCATCTGAATGTCAAAGGCTTAGCTGAAAGATTTATGCTTAATTTAAAACCAGCAGGAATTAGGAGCAAGCGGAGGGAGCAAGATGGAAGAAAGAATAAAGTTACATCAAACAGGTGAGGTCAACCAGGGTCACTTCACTTCCCATAATCACTTCCTATTATTTGCAAAGCCTAGAAAATTGTAACATTAAACTTTCTGAACCGCGTGGGGGAAAGCGATTGCTGCTTCCCAGCATCCCCTCATTCTTTGGAGGAAAAAGGTCAAGGGCTGCTGATTCTGTTCCAATTGGGCACAACTAGCTTCACATCACCCTGAATACACAGAGACTCACTAAGACCAAGTGAGCTGTGAGCTGGACTCCACGGAAGAGGAGCAAGCAGGAGAAAATGATGACCACGCATCCATCGTTGACCAATTTGGCATCCGTTAATCACACCGTGTTTCTCAGCCCTGTGAACAAATTAAATCTAATTCCTTGTTGTTTGGTTTTTTTCGAACCTACATTCATGGCCAAGATGCAGATTTCTCTGCATCTTTATTCCTTCTTGAAAAATTTCCCAATCTACAAAGCAGGGCCTCAAATGGGAGCTTGCTGGTGAAACACTGTTCATTCATTCAGTACATATTTTGTTGAGCGCCTACTATGTGTCAGACTGCTCAAGGCTTTGGGGATATAGCAGAGAACAAAGTAGATAAAGATCATGACTCTTGCAAGGATTCAATTCAAACAGACAGGAGGTGGACGTGACAATAAATTGTAAGTGTGAAAGTAATGGATCACATGGGGGAAAAGAATCTGAGAGGTTAATGAGAATGAATCAGAAAGATCCATTTGCATTATTAAACAGAATGATCAAGATTGGCCTTAGAACAGGTGAGCAAAAACCCGAAGAAGATGGTGGAGTTAGGAAAGCGGTGGCCCTCCTGTCTTTTCAGATATTTCTACCAAGACCTCCAAGACAAAGCAGTAAAGGTATAATAAAGTCTTTTCCTAAAAACTAGCAAAGAAACAATTTCAAGTTCAAAAGGAAAATAATTACTACAAGAGCAGGGATTTCCTTTTCTTCCTCATTCTGTCCTTGGGTTCTGGCCCATAGGAAGTGCTCAGCTAATCTTTATTGAATGAATGACTAGGTGATCGCCTGGTACATATATATAAAGCACAGTTCAAAAGAGGACAACGACCAGAAAACATGGGAGAAATGCCCTAGATAGAGTGAACTGATTTCCTCGGCAGACCACACCATCCTGCTCTGTTCAATGGGAGCTATGGGTGCCCAGAAGAGCAAGCAGCTGGCAATGAGAGGCGGGAAGGCAGGAAAGGAGGACACTTCTGTCTGTGGCAGCACCTCCTCTACCTCAGGGCTTCCAGTAGCTCTGTTCTAGTTCATTCTATTTACTAAACACTTTGGGAGTACCTGTCTTCAAAGTAGATAACAGGCCATGGCAGGTAGCCTCTAGGAAGAAGCCAGTGATTGATGCCTCCCAGTCTTCAGCCTTTCTGCAAGCCTTGCCCTTGAATATGAGCTGGACCTAGAGTCTTACCTCTAACAGATAAGCTCTACAAAAGTGATGAGATGCCATTTCTAAGAGTAGATTACAAGAAGTTTGTAACTTCCATCTCAAACGCTCCCCACCCCACTCTCACCTTTGCTCTGTAGGAACAAGGTACCATAATGTGAATGGCCCCATGGAGAGGTCCACATGGCTGCCATGTTGTGAGTGGCCCCCATAGAGTGGTCCACATGGATTCCATGTTATGAGTGGCCCCTTGGAGAAGTCCACATGGATTCCACATTGTGATTGTCCCCATAGAGAGGTCCACATGGCTGCCATGTTATGAGTGGCCCCTTGGAGAGGTCCACATGGATTCCACATTGTGATTGTCCCCATAGAGAGGTCCACATGGCTGCCATGTTATGAGTGGCCCCTTGGAGAGGTCCACATGGATTCCACATTGTGATTGTCCCCATAGAGAGGTTCACATAGCTGCCATGATGTGAGTGGCCCCATAGAAAGGTCCACGTAGTTAGGAAATAATGTGTCTGGACAAATGTGTCCCTGTGATGGGTACAAAGAAAACTTGCATAAGCCTTGGTAACGGCCCTCAGGAAACCCAAAGTAGTAGAGTATATATTTATCAAGTAAATAATAAATAGACTTTGTCATACAGTATATTAGACTTTGACAGTAATTATAAATAGACTTTGTCATACAGTACGTTAGTATATATACAGCAACACTAGAGGCCTGCACAAGGTACGTGCTAATGCACAGGTGGGCATGATGAACTCAACCATCATATTTAAGAAATGCTCAAGAAAAAAAATTGAGAGATAAATTGGAATTCACCAGACTATGGGATCATAGAATGGATAAGTGGAATAAAAGCAGCTTGGGCAAGGCACTGAGGTTTAAGACTTTTTTCCTGGGAGCTGGAGCTGTGGCTCAGTGGTTACAGCACTTGCCTGGCATGCGTGTGTATGCAGGTTTGAACCCCAGCATCACATACACAACAAAGTGTGGGAGCAATGAAAAACACCTTTTTATTTTGCAAGTCTGTTGTAGAAAAGTGTAACTCAGTATTGGGCATGCTAAGAGCAAGGGAAACCGGAAGTGAGCACGCTGGCTCTTGGACTCAGCTCTTCTGGCCTAAATGCTGTGCCTTTCTCCACAAGTCACACTGTCTTTTCTAACCTTTCTCAAACACTTCTCCTGATTTCCTTTCCTTCATCATGACATTTGATTATTGTATTAGTCATAGTTCTCCAGAGAAAAAGAAACAAATACACAATATGTGAGAAGAATTTTTATGGGAATTGGCTTTCATGATTATGGAGGCTGAGAAGTCCTACAACATGCCATCTACAAGCTGGTGACCCAGGAAAGCAGTTGTATGTCAGTCCAATTCCAAAGGACTGAGAACCAGGAGAGCTGATGCGTATGTCTCAGAGTCCAAAGACCCAAATACCAAGAGGGCAAGATAGGACGGATGTCCCAACTTTCTTGGCTCTTCCTCCACCATTTTGTTCTCTTTGAACCTTCAGTGAATTGCATGATGCCCACCTAAACTGGTGAGGGTGATCTTCTTTTTTCAGTCTGCTCATTCAGATTCTAGTCTCCTCTGGAGACATCCTCACACATACCCAGGAAAAAATGAGTTACTGGCTGTTTGGGAATCTTTTAGCTCAGTCAAAATGACACATAAAATTAATCATGACAATGATCACTTTAGATCATTGGAGAAGAAATCCAAAGCCAGAGAGGGCCTCAAGCCAAATTGCAAGTAATTAAGATGTTAATTGATGTGTCAAAGTAGAATTTAAAAGGTAGTGATGAGACAAAGGAGGAGGAGAGTAAGGAGGAGAAAAGGAAGGAGAAGTAGGAAAAGAAGGGAAGGAGAAGGAGGAGGTGGAGGAGGAGGAGGAGATGGAGGTAGAGAAAATGAAGAGGGAGAAGAAGGATTAGGAAAAGGAGAAGAAGGAGAGGAGGAGGAGGTAAAGGAGGAAGGGAAAGATGGTGAAGAAGATAAGAAATTTAAAGGAGGAGCAGGATTAAAGAAAAAATACAATGGAGGAATCTGCAAATGTTTGTAAGAAGATTGTAAGGAACTAAGTTGGAAGGAGAGATGTGCATGGAATATATATAATTGGAGCCAGGTGTGGTGGCGCATACCTATACTCCCAGCAGCTCAGGAGGCTGAGGCAAGAGAATCACAAGTTCAAATCCAGCCAAAGCTGGCTGAGGCCAGCTCAGGCCTTTGGCGAGGCCCTGAGAAACTTAACTAGACCCTGTGTCTCAAAATAAAGTACAAAAAAGAAGGACTAGGGTTGTGATTCAGTGGTTAAGCACCCCTGGATTTAATCTCTGGTACCAATAAATAAATAAATAGAAGAAAGGACCTTCAATATTTTAAGAAATAGATTCTTTAAAATGATGGATCAATGTACCCTGCATAGCAAATGTTAAGAAAGATGATTTACCTCTGCGATATTCTCCAAATCTACAATCCTTTTGTAATATCTTTTGGAAATTTTATCTAATTAACAAATAAAGGAACATTCTACAAAATATCTGACTAGTAGTCTGGTCTAGATCAGTCTTTGAGATACTGCCATGAACCAGAGGTAACTAAGGTGACAAGATGACTAAATGTGATGTTACACCCTCAATGAGATCCTGAAAGAGGAAAAAGGGCCTTAGTGGAAAATTTAATAAAATTTGAATAAAGCCCACAGTTTAATGACATGAACACGCCAATGTGGATGGACTTCTTAGTTTTGATAAATGGACCTCAGTAGTGGGAGATAATTAACCTCAAGGGAGATTGAATCTGTGCCTGTGGGAACTTCTCATATGATCTTTCCAACTTTTATGTAAATCTAAAAGTATTTCACGATAAAAACTTTATTTTAAAAATGATAGACCAATAGTAATACCTAAATTATGGCTTACAGGATTTCTCAATTGGCTTTGACATTTGTACACCAACTTCCACAATCTGTTTTTTTGGATGGATCCTTCAAGTAAAGAGACAATTCGTTGAGAATTTTCTTTAAAAGTCCTAATTGAAATATTATATCAAAAGCAGGTCTATTGGGGCTGGAGAGGTGGCTCAGTGGTTACGGAGCTTTCCTGGCATGCACAAGGACACAGGTTTGAACCCCAACACCACGTACACAACTAAGTGTTGGAGCAACAAAAACCATGTGAAAAACTCAATAAAAATTGATTCTGTCTCTCTCCCCCCACACACACACACACTGTCCTTCTCACTTTAAAAAAAAGAGGGGGCAGTATAGGGCATGTGTAAGAGCATCAGATAAACAATGAAAAAAAAAGGAAGTATTGAGAGACATGAAGAGTAACCTCTGCAGGCTTTAGGCAAGTGGGAGGCAGAGCTTGTGCTTACTCCTCAATCTGCAGCCTAAATAAAGACATGTTCCCAAGGATCCATACATGGCTAGAGAGATAATACAGAACAGAGAGAGAGAGGCTGGGGGAGAGAGAGAGACTGGGAGAGCTTACTACGTGCAGACCCTCATTAAATTCACTTATAAAATTGATGAAATCATGTAAATTGAGAGAGGAGTGATTAAAATCAAAGTATTCAACAGTGGTTGATTGGATTTATTCCAGAAGAAGGTGAAGATCTTTGATTAACTTTAGATTAGGTTAAGGCAATTCTGTTCATTAAGTTAATTTTACACAATAAAATCTCAAGGCAACTGTATGACATTTAAACTTAGACTTGAGAAGGAATTAGACCCAAACATGAGCTCCTCATTTTTCTCTGTTCTTCTTTTTAATTCTCTGCTTCTCCCTAGACCTAGAGAATTCACAGAGATCGGAGTGGCTTACTGTATATGAGGCTCAGTAACTACAGAAACAAAGAAATAAAGAACTGTAGGCAATAACTCAATGAACTGCAGAAACAAGATCCATCAGAAATAAGACAAGTTTTCCTCTTGGGTAACCTCAAAGTCCTAAGACAGAAGTTACTCAGCACATCCTTTGCTCCAGTGCTATGGTCTGCTAGCTATTGCTCAAACACAGCCCTCTTGTCCATGGCTCCACGACTTTGCCATAATGTCCCCTCTGTTGAGTGTCTTCAGGCATGCTACTCATTCCTCCCAGCCCAGCTCAAGCATCACCTCCAAGAGGACTCCCCAATCCCTAGGCAGGGGTAATGCCTCCTTCTTTAATATTTCCATAGTACCCTATTTATATCTTCTTATAACACTAACCCCATTCTAGAGATCATTGTTGTCCAACTATTTCCAAGGCACCATGAGCTCCTGAAGGAAAAGGTACCTCCCACCTCATAGATAAATAAGAAAATGCCAAGTCGATAGTAGGTGAGGAAGTGGGTGGGTGTTCTGTTTTCCTTGAGCATGCTTCTATATTATTTTCCATCCTCTTCTATCTGGAAGTGGCCATGTGACTGAGTTCCTACCAATAGCACATGGGCAAAAATGATGTATTCCATTTCCCAAAAAGTCCTCTGAAGTCTCCCACACAGTCCCCCACATCACCTTCTCTCCCTTCATGCCAGCCAGATGCAGAGGACCCAAGGGAAGACTCAAGGATCCATAGCAGTGAAGCTAAGTAGAAGAAGCCTGGGTCCCTGAACTACTGCCTGGAGTAGTTCTTTCCTACATCAACAATGACACACACACACACGCACACACACACACACAAGCTTTTTTATATAAATCCAGCATATTTTGGGATTAGAGCAGTTAACCTATTCTGACTACATGTGAATGAACCTAAAAACAATATAGTGAGTGGCTCCCTAAGAGCTCTCTAGCTCATCTCTATGTCTTGCATTCCTATATTGCCTTGATTAAAACAAACAAACAAATGAACAAATAAAACCTTTGAAAGTGAAGGTGATTTCTAGTCTTTGGGAAGACTAGATATATATGTGCATGAATATATCTGCATATACACAAATATTTATGTACATATATATTTTTTTTCTGAGAGCTTCCCCTAGAATACTGAAAATCTCAGCAAGTTAGACCACTGAGAGGAGAGGATGGTGACTTAGGGAGGAAGTCATTAGCAAGAAGAGCTGGGTCCATGGAAGAATGCCTGTGACCCCCAGCCTTTGCAGAAACCATCCACACATCCACAGTGACTGGCCTAGGGTGATGGTCAGACCTTCTCCGGGACAGTCTTACATTTTGGGGGTCTTCCCAGGATTTGGAACCATCCGGTTCTTGCCACCTGTGGAGCAACCTTCCTACTTGTTATAGATTGAATTGCTCCCCCTCCCCAAATGCTTATGTTGGAGCCTTGAATGCTTCAGAATATGACTTTATTTGAAGGTAGAATCTTCACAGAAGCAATCAAGTTAAGAGTGAGGACATTAGAACAGGCCCTAATCCAAGATGACTGACACCCCTTATAAATAGAGGACACTTGGACACACATGCACAGAGTGAAGACCATGAGAAGAGACACAGGGAACAGACATTGTCCGTAAACCAAGGGCAGAGACCTGGAGCGGATTCTCCCTCATGGCCCCAGAAGACTCTAGTTCTATACACTTTTTGGTCTTGTATTTCCAGCTCCTGAATCTGAGAGGCAATAAATTTCTGTTGCCTGGGATTGGAGAGGTGGCTCAGCAGTACTACACTTGCCTGGCATGCATGAGGACCCGGGTTCGAACTTCAGCACCACATATACAACTAAGTGTCAGAGCAACAAATGCCACATGAAAAACTAAAGTTGATTCTGCTTCTTCTTTCTCTCCCTCCCTCCCTCTCTCTCTCTTTAAAAAAAAAAAAATTCCATTGCCTAAGCCACCCTGAGTGCTGTACATGTTATGAAGTCCTAGGCAAGGATGCAGCCTGCTTAGAGAGGGCCTGTCAGGGAACAACAGGAAGACAGAGGTGAGAAATGGAAAACGACAGAGCCTGCGTGTGGCCATTCCTCAGGGTCTACCGACACCCTTCAGGAATCTGAACCAGTCAGTGCCTTTCTCCCTGGGGAACGCCTAAAAAGTCCAACCTCATTGACTGCGGATTTTAGGTCTGATACTTCCTTTTTGGGCAGTGGATGAATGGATCCAAAAACTGTGGCAAATACACACTATGGAATTTTACTCAGCAATTAGAAACAAGGATGTTGCAGCCTTTGAAGGTAAATGGATAGCTATGGAAGAAATCATGCTGAGTGAAATCAGCATAACCCAGAGAACCAAGGGTGGAATGTCTTCACTCATCTGTGGAGGCTGGAGCTAGTCTCTGGCCATGGAGAAAGGTGGTCTAGTATCATGTGTTAAATCTGGATAAGGGGTAATGTCATACAACCTAATATATTTTTAGAGATGTTTTGGGAAGGGGAGGGGAGGGATAAGGGTGGGCAATTGTGGGGGGACTCTTGGGGGTAAATCTAATTTTCAAAATCTATATAATTTTTATTTTTTTGTTAAAAAAGAATATATGCATAACATATATTTACATATGCATTTATGATTGTACAATAACTCAATTTCTTGAAAAAAAAAGTCCAACCTCAGTTCACTGCTAGGCAGGCTCTGCACAAAGCAGAACTAAATTAGGGGAACCAAGCTGACAGACAATATGAAGTTTTCAAATACTGTGTCCACTTTCATGTTAGAAACTGAAACAGCACATTTGATACTGATATCTTGTGTGCAAGAAGATTGCACTTGGCTTTGCTTAGCTAAGGTCTTGGATTATTTTTGGTTATTACCCAAATGGAAGGAAGTTCTCCTGCTCTGCCCTGCACTCAATGCTGATCTTAAAAGAGTTCTCTCATGTTTCCCAACTGATACTTATTCTTCTGAAAATAGCAAGAGAAGTTAACCTGCCCAAGTCTAGAAGGGATCATCAACCAGGCGCCGTGGTTTCAAACACTGTACCCACATCAATCAGGTAAGCATTTTACCCAGAGACAAAATGTAGGTCCTTCAACCATAGATATGGATGGGGCGGGACAGGTGAGGGAGGGGAGAGAAAGGGAGGTTAGGGAGGGATCTAGGGACACAATCAACAATGTAGCACACTCTTTACCCCCCGGAGAATCTAATAATACTTATGCAATTATTTAATTCTGGAAAATTCACATTCTAAGCATTTATATTGCTTGTAGGGGCAAAATACAGAAGAATCAAGAGACTGGAGTGTGGGCGATGTGGGGATAATTTTTGTTTAAGAGCATATACCAATCACATTG
>PVKS010016751.1:0-43327 GCA_004027875.1 Aplodontia rufa
GCAGAGATGAACCGAGTTCACATTCCAGGCAGCAGCTTGAGACCTGCATAAGTCCTATCTTCTCAGCCACCTCCAAGCTCCAATTTGCTTTAGTTTGTTATTGATTGATTGATTTTGTGCTACTGGGGATTGTACCCACCAGGGTACTATGAGCTATAACCCCAGGTCTGTTTTATTTTTCATTTTGAGATAGTCTTGCCAAATTACTGAGAATGGCCTCAAATTTGTGAACCTCCTGCCTTAGCCTCCCAAATCATTAGGATTATAGGTGTTTGCTACCATGCCCAGCTTCTGACCCATTTTAGAAAACTCTCTTAATATTGCTTTCATTATGATTTTCTTTTATTTCACACTTCTCACCAACAAAACTAGCAGGACTGATCAGAAATTTACTCTAAGCTATTGGCAGAAAGACCTTAGGTGATTCCATACAGAAAGTTTCAACTAAAGAAAATTTGCACTTAACCTATTCAGTCCCATTGTCCCAGATGTGGGACATGTATAAAAATTTATATTGAAAGCTAGAGAGGTGGTCAGCAGTGCAGCACTTACCTGGCATGTGTGAGGACCCACGTTCCACACCTAGCACCACAGACACAACTATGTGTCAGAGCAACAAAAACCACATGAAAATATTAAAAAAAAAACTCTCCCTTATCTCTCTCTCTCCTGTTCTCTGTTTAAAAAAAAAATGAGAAACAAATATACCACTTACAGAAACTTTTGAAATAAATTTCCTGTTTTTCAAGGTCTATTCTTTGGCAAAAAGTAACAGGTGCATGACAAGAGCATTTGCACTCACATCACAGAACCTCTGAATTATGATTCCCAACCTATTGGAATGCCATTGTGTCAATGTCATTGCAATATTTGTAGAAGTGGAAACTTGGAAATTAATAGGTTAAGATACTGTTTTGGAATTACAAGTTTTTGATGGGGGAGGTGTGAGAAGCAATGAGAAAATGTGCCTGAAGCATTTAGCAATTCCAGCATTGATGACCACTCTCTTGTTATAATACACATTGTTGCACTTCCATCCTACCTAGTAAACATTATCCTTCTCCCTAGGTGTCTGCTCCCCTCCTGCTGGACTACAGAAATGCATTGAGGGCAGGGATTCCATTTTATTCATCATTTCATTCTCCAAGCCTTTCAGAGAGCTCAGGGCTCAGTATTTGTAGAGAGTGTGAACCCCATGATTCTCCTAGACAAAGAAGATATGCAAGAAAAGGGAAAAACTGTCCTTGCTCTTTGTTATTCATCTACACAACACCATCACCTCAAGCACCAGTCTGCAGTTGGTTACATAAAAGAAAATAAGAATCTAAAATGAACCATCTGAGCTTTAGATGAGGTTTACCCAGTGAGTCAGTGAGGTTTTTTATTTTTTTTCAATTCCTTTTCCTTTCTTTTCTTTTTTACTCTTGGGGTGATCAGATAATCAGGTAGGCTACCAAAAAGGTAGAGGACACTATCCTTTGTTAGCACTTTGAAACGTAAATGACATCCGTCCAGGATAATTTAGACATTCCCTTGCCTGAAGACAGATAGTTGGGCCAGGTCATCTCTGAAAGTACCTTTAGCTCTCTTTTGATTCTATTAACCAGTTAATATTTTTCCTGTAATGTGCTCTCAGCAACTGTGTAATAACATTATAGCTTCTCCTATACCACACAATGATGTGACATTAATCTAATACCACATACCTACTCCATCTGTTCCGCCAACATCATTTACTAAGACACTGACCATTTCTTCAAAGATGCAGTCTTACATTTCCACTAAACAAAGATCATTCCTAGGGCTTTAGAATAAATTCTTGTCATTCTCTCAATACGTACCAAAAATCTACCTGAAGTTTCAGATATTTCATTCACCAGCCTTAAATTAATTGGTTTCCTTCTTTCATCCCATTCCAAATACATACCTTTTTGTTGTTGTGAACTAATCTTTTTCTGGATTAAGAATCTGGGTGTTGGGGCTGGAGCGGTGGCTCAGTAGTTATGCGCTTGCCTTGCATGTGGGAGTACGAGAGTTCAAACTCCAGCACCACATACACAGTGAAAGTGTCCGAGCAGCATAAGTCCATGAAAAACTAAATAAAATTGATTCTGTCTTTCTCTCTCTCTCTTACTGTCCCTCTCTCTTTATTTAAAAAAAAATCTGGGTGTTATCAGATTCCAAAATGTCTGGAATTTCCCAAAACTCATTGCAAGCCCATTTCCTCAGTAACACAGGCTGAGATCATGAAACCTCAAGGACAGATCAGAGAAGAGAATCCCTAGGTTCAGAAGAACAAGAAGTCTTGGTAGCTCATATTATTTTCACCTTCTAATTTCCTTTTTTATTTTGGAAAAAAAAGATGCTACTTTAGTAAAACATTATCAATATATATTGTATACAAACTACAATGTATTGTAATTACTTCCCCCGCCCTCTTATAATTAAGAACCAGGCTACAAAGTAAGGGGGGAAAAAACAGAAACAGCTACAATGTTCCCCACAAATCCCTACAAGGTCTTTCTTCAGGCAGATGGTTTCTTGTATGATATACATGGATCAGAAAGGGGAGGTAATAAAACAAAAACCAATAACAGGAGAGGAGAGGGAGCAGAAGGGGGTGTAAATGTACAAAGAATTGGGTGTCTTCCGGGCAAGACACAAAGGTTTAATGTCACCTTCCAATGTCTTTATCATGAGAAAGAGATTAGAACTGATTGCTTAAAGGAAATTTACTGAGACAATAAATGTCATAGTTTCACGGTACAGTTGACTTGTTCCTAGGGAGGGTTAGAACCTGGGGTGGGTTCTTATAATCACATTGGGTAATAGCATCCTCTTCATTTAGAGAGGAGAATAAGGGCTCATCACAGTACCTAAACTGGCCAGGGTCATACAAGTAGTAAAGCTGGATTTAAAACTCAAGGCCTGCTGCTGTCAAGAATTCTGCTCCCTGTGGTGGGATTCAAAAATTAGCCAGGTGACTGGCCTTTTAAAGACCCTTAAATGTGGTTGGAAAAATACAAGAGAGATTCATGTAAAATTAAATGGCAATGAAATATTGAAAAAAAGGCTCAAATCAGAAAAGAAAATCAAGGCAAATGATTCCTTGCTAAATGGACTATCAGGCAATAATTGGTGTAACCATTTAGAGGAAAGGGATCTATAAATATTTATAAACACAGTCCATATATTGGGAATTTCTAAATAAGTCCCTAAAACTGGTACAGCACAAAGGTCACCATAAAGAGAAAAATAAGACCTTGTTTCTACTGCAAAAAGCAATAGTGGAAGAAAAGCCAGAGTCACTTGTAGGGAAGAAGGAAAATAAAGGGTTCATGGTAAAAATTTCAAGACTCTATAAGAATGATTTGATGTGATTTGTTTTTTTAAAAAGTTTTGACTTTTTGAAGAGTTAGCATAAAGCCCTACTGAACATAAAGCTCAGTATTTTCAACACACAAATGAATCCATACTTTACCACTAAGCCCACATCCCCAGCCCTTTTCTTTTTTTCAATTTTGAGTCAGGGGCTCACTAAGTTGCTGAGACTGGCCTTGAACTTGCAATACTTCTGCCTCACCCTGGGATTATAGGTATGCACCACCATCCCCCCTGAAGAAGAATCTTCAAGGATTTTTTTTTCTTTTCTTTTCTTTTTTTCTTTTTTTTTTTAGTGTTAAGTAGGAGTTAAACTGGCAGCTGGTAACTTCCAATTTGATTCCTCCTGAATAAAATAACTATTTAATGTAATGGAAAGGAGAGACCAACTGCAGCAAAAATGGTCAGCAAAGTGCTTGTTAACTGAGAGCTAACAAATAGGAGCCAGTTTCAAAAGAGAACACCTTCCAGGCAGAAGGAAAAAGAAGTTCAAGGTCCTGAGGTGGAAAGAACTTGCTTGTTCAAGGGCTGACACGAAGTCTATGTGCCTGGAACTCCCCAAGAGGGAGAAAAGTCCAAGGAGAAGCTGAGCACAGTCTTGACTCAGGAGGCTGAGGCAGGAGGTCTGCAAGCTCAAAGCCAGCCTCAGCCTTGGCTACATAGTGAGCCCCTAAGCAGCTTAGCAAGATCATGTCCAAAAATAAGCAATGAAAAGGGTGGGGGATGTGCCTCAGTGGTAAACACCCCTGGGTTCACTCCCCAGCGCACCCCCACCCTCCAACACATGCAAAACAGCTTGCAAGATGAGGTTTGGGACAGGTGCCAACCTTTGAGAATTTCGAAGATGATTTTCAAGTAGAGCATTTGAAGCAGAAACGCAGTTCGAGAAGATAAAATCCGCAGATTATATGTCTCAGAAACGTGGACCAAGTGTTACAACAACCAGAAGGTGATGGATCAAGGATGGACTCCTCAAGCAAAAATAAAAGGCTTATGCTGTGCTGATTTTCATTAACCAAGCCAACCCAGTTCAGAACAAAGCCCTTATGTTCTGCTGTAGTGATTTTTAAAAGTTTTTGTCTTCAAACTAAAATTACATTAAAATGTCTTCTGTGGACGCCTACAGGAGACCTAGGTAGCACTGCCTCAGGGAGGGAAATTCCTGTCCTAGCATAGAAGTGGGAGGAAGACATTACACCATGCATCTTATTCTACTTCTAAAACTTTGAACCACATGACTCTTACCCATACAAAATGAAAATAAAATAAAAATTGAATTAAACTTCTTAAACTATATTAATTTTGTATAACCTCAGAAAAATGAAAAAGTTCTCTGAAGATTCTTTTGACTGGGAATGACAGACAAGTTTGTCAATCTAATATTTTTGAAACATGATTAAGATGAGAACTTCACAAAGTATGTATATACATGAAACAATAATGTTATTGGAAAATGTATACATTAATGACAAACTCTAAGAGAGAATGGAAGCATCATTACAGGTCACTTTTTTGGGGGGGTGGGGTTGTAGGGATCGAACCCAGGGCTCCACACATGCTGGGCAAGCACTCTACCACTGAGTTACATCCCAGTCATCTTTATTTATTTATTTTTGTTTTGGTTTTGTTTTGAGACACAGTCTTGCTAAGTGGTCCAGGTTGGCCTCCAATTTGTGATCCTCCTGCCTCAGCCTCCTGAGTAGCTAGGACTATAGACATGCACCAACACACCTGGCAGTACAGGTAACATTTTTTTAAAAAATCAACTTATACAGTGGAAAACAGTTTGACAGTTCTTCTGAATATTAGTTATTGTAGAACCTAGGAATTCTACTCCTAAGTATAGTCCTAAGAGAAATGAAAACACATGTATACGTAAAAACTTGTTCATAAATATTTATAGAGCATTACTTATAACAGGAAATCACACAATTATTCATCACCTGATAGATGGAATATTATTCAGCAATAATATAATACAAAGAACTAATAAATGCTAAAATACTTTGTTTTTTGGTTGTGTGGTGATTGGGGATTGAACCCAGGGCCTCCTACATGTAAGACAAGTGCTCTACCACTGACAGCCACATCTCCAGTCCCCAGTGCTATAATATGGATGAACCTTGAAAACATTACGCTAAGTGGAGAAACTAGGAACAAAAGACCACATCTTGTGTGATTCCATTTATCTGAGATACCCAGAGTAGGTACATTCCTAGAAATAGAAAGGAGATTAGTAGTGACCTAGGGCTGACTGCGGGAAGCTGAGGCTAGGGAATGACTGCTAGTGGGTATTACATTTCTCTTAGGGGGGGGGATAAAAATGTTCTGTGAATATAGTAAAACCATTGGATTTTAAATGGGTGGATTATATGATATGTGAATTATATCTCAATAAAACTATTTTTATTTTATTTTATTTCATTTTTTAAGAGAGAGGGACACAGAGAGAATCATTTTTACTTCGTTTTTCACATGGTTTTCATTGCTCACGACACTTGGTTATGTACGTGGTGGTGGGGTTCGAACCTGCATCTTCTCACATACCAGGCAATGCTGTAACCACTGAGCCACTGCTCCAGCCTCTCAATAAAGCTAATTTTTAAAAATTTTATATTTGCAGTACTGGCGATTGAACCTAGGGGTGCTATACCACCGAGATACCTCCCCAGACCTTCTTATTTTTATATTGAAACAGGTCTCCTAAATTGCTTAGACTGGCCTTGAACTTGAGTCCTCTTGCCTTAGACACCTAATCTCTAGGATTAGAGGGGTGTGCTACCATGCCCAGCTAAAGCTCTCTTTTTTGGGGGGGAGACTAATAGTAAATGATAGCTATTAAACACCACATTGTAATTTGAGGTAGAGGTGAACTGTCACTGAAAACAAGAGAATAACAATGTCAGTCAGTATATGAACACTTGGATTTATAAAAATGAAAACCAACAGGGATTTTCTTTTACAAAAATTTAATTTGGCCAGGGACAGTACAGTGACTAATCCCAGCCACTCTGGAGCCTGAGGCAAGATCAAAGTTTGGGGCCAGCCTGGACAATTTAGCAAGACTTGGTTTCCAAATTAAAAAAAAATAATAAAAACAAGGGCTAGGGATGTGACTCAGTGGTAGAGCACCCCTGGGTTCTAACCAAGAATAAAAGATCTCTCTCTCACACACACATACACACATACACACACACACACACACACACACACACACTTGCCACCACTGTCATGCACTAAAGGGCAAATGGTGCTAAAAAATAGCCCTCCTAAAATAATTTGTCTTCGACCTAGACTGCTTTCTGCACTCCAGACCCATTTATCCAGCTGCCGATGTGACAGCTCACATGGACGCCTGGAAGACGTCTCAACCTTCACATGTCCACAGCTTTGCCCCCCACACCAGCTCCTGCCAAGTGTGTCTGCCTCAGTGAAGGACAGCTCCGTTCTTTCAGTTGCTCAGGCAGTCGAAGTTGGCAGCAATTGTAACTCTACATTTTCTGTCACATCTCACATCCAGTCAGTGGCAAATTCTTTCAACTCTTATCAAATATATACAAACTTTAAACCAGATTTTGCAACACTTCCACTGCCACTTCCCCAATTCAAGCTTCCATCATCTTCTCCCCAGATGTCTACAACAGACTCAATACTGAGAGTCCTACCATTGACTCATAAAGTGCCTTTGTGCAAATTAGAAAGGGACACTCTTTCCCGAGAACACTATAGAAATAAATACACAAAACTGATGTTTACAACATTCCTTCCCTGAGACTGCAGCACCCTTGTGCAGTCCACAGCCTACAGAACTGTACAAAGCTGTCATTCTTCTCATCATATTATGTTTTTACTTATCTTGCTTACTGTCTGTTTCTCCCCCTTGGTGAGGGCAGGGATTTCAGTGTCTTGCTCACTGTCGTAGTCCCAGCATCGAAGCCATACCCAGCACATAATATGTAGTTGATCAGCAGATGTTGAGCCCAAATGTTCAAAGAATAAAAGAGTAACATCAGCAATGGCACTGGGAACAGGCTGCCAGCAGGACAATCTACACGGTTTTGTGAAAAATCACTTATTAGATATTTATGTGGAAAGTACAATCTGAAAACAAAATCTCTTTGGGTTGTTAGTTTTCACTATATCCAGCACTGCAGTCTTTAATGATATGTAAGCTCTGCCTGTAGACTGCAGAATATGAGCAAGAACTGGCTTAGAGCTCAACGACAAGGTTTTCACGTCCCTGAACTAAGGTGCTGTGTTGGGGGCAAATCCAATCATTCCGTATGGAGAGGAGCAGGAAAAATGAAGATAAATGGGTCTCTTGCAATCTATTCACTGTCCTTGAGAAGACTTACCATACCTGACCAGGACCCTTAACAAAACTTTGCTGAGGATTTCAAGATTAAGGATGACAAAAAAGTGCAATGAACACCCAGATGTGGTGGGGCACACATGTAATCCCAGCAACTCAGGAGGCTGAGGCAGGAGGACCACCAAGTTTAAAACCAGCCTCGGCAACTTAATGAGGCCCTGAGCAAATTAGCAATGCTATCTCAAAATTTAAAAAATAAAATAAAAAGGTTTGTGGTTGTGTATCAGTTGTTAAGCACCCCTGGTTTCAGTCCCCAGTACCAAAAAAAAAAAAAGCAATAAAGAAATTTACTTATGATTGCTAACACAAAGGATTGATCTTAGACTCCAGTAGCCCAACATAATCCTTATCTCTCCACCAAGGTCTGAGAGGTCTGCTGATTCTGCCTTCACCAAAAGAATCCCCTAAAATCTCCATGTGTATGTGTTTAGGTTCAACTCTTCCACCATCCTCCCAAATAAAAATTTCCCTGCCAATTCAAATGACCATTTTCAGATTATCTTTCACAAACTGATTGACAGTGGAAACAATTAACCCCTACAAACAAAATCCAACCATTTACTCTCAAAAATGTAAAGTAAGATGGATTCACTAAGACAAACATGAGCGTCCTGAGAATGTTTCTCAAGATCTAAGTTATTCGTGCTTAAGTGACACCAATGTGTTACTGAGGCCTGCTGCACTGTATTTTCCAGTGCTTCCTCCAAAGGGACTTGAAGAGAAAGAGGCGGCTTTGGAGTCCATGTTCCTGGTACTCAGGCACAGGACAAGAGACCATCAGACAGCCAGACTGGGTAGTTAGGGAGAAGATTTCTCACTGTAGAGGGAAGTAAGCCCTGCTTACTACATAGCAGAGGACGTGTAACAGTGCTTAAGGGTAGGGTTTCAGAGTTAGATCTTAGATTCAAATTCCAACTGCACCATGAACAAATGTCATCTATTAGTTTACCTTGCACGAATATCTTTGACTTTTCACAATGACTGTTATTCTAGAATAAATTTTAACACTGAGAATGATTGTATTTGGATCAAGACACCTTCCTCCCTGAAAACTCTCAGGACCTGGGCAGGTGACCAGAAGGGCAGGAGGCTCTGCCTGATGATCAGACACACATTCCCTGAAGCCCAGCAGGGTGAGGGACATGGAAGACCTAAGGCCTCCATGTGAAAGCAAACTTGTGCTGGGTCCATGGCACCAATTTTTCATTTTCCGAGTGCACCAGGGATTAGCCCAACAGTTGCCCTTTTGTTGTATAACAGAATCCAATTTGCAATTCTTTCTTTTAACCTTCTTCTTTAAAACACATACAAAATCAAGAATCATCTCTTGAGTAATATGTTGCAATCACATCATGCTGTTTTTGGCTGCACAAATGCTTTTTAATGTGTAATTTCATCAGCTACTACCCTATTCCTCTAAAACAAATAATGGATGCATAACGAAGAGCAGTTAGGTTACCCAGTCACACACAGCATCCAGCTCAATGCATAGTCAGTATCACACCTAGTCCATGTAGCAGATGTTCAGTGAATAATTGAATTTCAATCCAGGACTCTACCCAGATATTGCTTTCATTAGCAAAAGATAAGCAAATCCTACTTTAGAATACAAGAGGCAGAAGAAAAGGAAACTAAAATAAACATTACAATTTGATAACATGAGAAGTTAGGAAAGTAAAATAGGTAAAAAAGTTAATCAGGTCCAGAAAACCATTATTCATTCATGTGCAAATACTATTAGCAAATAATGTTCTCTCTTTTGTTTTTTTTTTTTTAGTAAAGCATGAATCTAGAGCTGGAGTGGTGGCTCAGCAGTTATAGCATTTGCCTGACACACACAAGAACATGGGTTCAAACTCCAGCACCCCATACACAACAAAGTGTTGGAACAACGAAAGCCACATGAAAAACTAAATAAAACTGATTCTCTCTTTCTCTCTCACTGTCCCTCTTTCTTTATAAAAATAAATAAATAAATAAAACATGAATCTCATGTACAGTAATTTCCCTAGCTCCAAATTTTTTAAGCCTGGTACAGTGACGCACAGCTGAAGTCCCAGCAACTTGGGAGGCTGAGGAAGGAAGATTTCAAGTTGAAGACCAACCTGAACTTAGTGAGATTCCATCTTAAAATAAAATAAAAAGGGCTTGGGATTTTGTTCAGTAGTAGAGAGCCTCTGGGCTGGCAAAAGAAAAAGCATTTGTAGATCGATTATTCATACAGTGACATATTCTGTAGGAAGCCTTCCTCTCTGTTTTGGTTTTTGCCAAAACTGCCTCACTAAAGATTTTCTTTTTTATCTTTTATGATAAAAGAAAGCAGTAACTCTTATGAGTGATGTGCCAGTGTCCCAAGATATACACTTTCACGTAAACAAACACAAGCTGTGCAACACTCCATGATTTTTTTCAGGGAAAATAATTAATCTTATCTGGCACATACTGGTATATGTAAGGCCATAAATTTGCTTTGCTTATTTGTTATATTTTCTTCATGAGCCTTTTTTAAAAATAGAGAAATGGTGGTTTACATAAGCTAGGTCTCCACAATCATAAGTTCAAGCACTGTGTGTCTTTATAAAAAAAAGTGCACTAAGATTGATTTATTTTTATTCTTACATGTTTTTCCTTCGTACTTTTCAACTGTCACCATCTTCCAACCCAAAAATCAAGTAAGACAGAAATAAATTCATGTTCAAGTGCATTTACCTGGGAAGGGTTTTGCTCTCAGAAGGACAAGGTACATCACAGAACAGCATCCTCCAGAGACTGATTAGAGCTGAGTTTACAAGACACTTACACAAACACACACTCACATGTTCTTTCCATAACTGAAACAGTAAGGAAGAAGGTCAAAACATCTCCTCTCCCCCAGGAAAAGAAAAATAATTTTATTTATTTGTTTTAGAGAGAGGGACAGTGAGAAAGAGAGAAAGAGGGAAACAATTTGTATTTAGTTTTTCATGTGGGCTTCACTGCTCCAAGACTTCACTGTGTATGTGGTGTTGGGGTTTGAACTCTGTGTACTGGTGCATGCTGAGCAAGTGCCTTAACCACCAAGCCATCACTCCAGCCTCAATGATGTGTTGTTGTTTTTTTTTTTTTTTTAATAAAGAGAGAGGGTCAGTGAGAGAGAGATAGAAAAAGTGAGAGTCAACTTTATTTAGTTTTTCATGTGGCCTTTGTTACTCGTTACTCCGAGACTTTTGTTGTATATATGGTGCTGGGGTTTGAACTCATGTACTCACACATGCAAGGCAAACACCGTAACCGCTGAGCCACCCCTCCAGCCCCAATGATGTGCTGTTTTAAAGAAAACCAGTCTTGGTTTTAGTGTTGTCATTATTTTGTCCTCTCACCAACATTGGCATTTCCATCATCCTTGTGAATGTAGATCACTACATCCTGTACTCCTGGCTCAAGAAAAAGGCACAGAATGGGCTTTAGGGTGGAAAACCTTTCAGAATGAGAGAAAAGGAGGAGCAGGTGTTTTTTATAATCCTAAAGCAAGCTAAAAAACAGAGCTATCATTTATTGGACATTTACTGTGTGCCAGGCACTGTTCCAGTAGCTTATCTGTGCAATACCCTTGCCATTACCTATTAAGATAAGTGTAATCGACTCAGGTTACAAACATCAGGTAGGATGATTAAGTAATTTCCCTGAGAGAGCACAACCAAAAAATAGCCAGGCCTAAATTCAAAACCATATCTGCTTTGCTCATTTGACCCACAAACATTTAATAAAAGTGAGCCAGGTACTATTCTAGGACCTGGTAATATTACAAAAAGCTCACATTAAAGTAGGGAAGAAACACAACAGACAGACCAAGACCTATCTATATGTACAGTCATGCACCACATCATTATGTGGTCAACCATGGTTTTGGTCAACCATGGGTGGTGTGTCTGAAGATCCCAGAAGATTATAATGGAGCTGACAAATTACTATCATCTAGTATTTTACTGTACCTCTTCTATGCTTAGAGATGTTTAGACACGTAAGTACCTACAATGGGTTAGAATCGCCTACTGTATTCAGTACAGTGACATGCTGCACAGATTTGTAGGTGAGGGGCATGCAGCCTAGGTGTGTTGTGGTCTATATCATCTAGGCTCATGTAAGCACACTGTGATGTTCACTCAATCACTTGATCTTCTCTGACGCCATTTTTGGGCTGTGTCCCTGTCAGTAAGTGATGTATGACTATGTGCACATGTGTATATGTAGAGAGATGTACAGAGGCTAGTCAGGGAGTAAGAATAAGCACAAAGAAAAATAGCTGCTTGAGAGGAGTGACAAAAAAGGGGGGTGATTTGGATGGGGTACCCAGGGAAGACTTTTCAGGGAAAATGACATCTTCTGATTAAGGCCCTGAACTAAGTGAATAAGAAGCCAAGCAGGTGTCTGGGAAAAGTGCTTTCTGAGCAGAGGGATTTGCAGATGCAAAGGCCACGAGGTGGTAATGATTCAGTGTTTTAAATCAACAGCACAGAGCCTGGCTGGAGCCCAAGCAGAGGGAGAAGAATAGAAGATGAAGCTGGAGTCAGAGCCAGCTGGAAAGTCTTGGAATTCTAATGTAAGGAGATGAGAAGCGACTGGAGATGCTTTGAGCGGGTGGATGGATGATGCATTTCACCCCAAAGCCACGTCCTCTGCTTCTCTTCTTGCTTGAGCTGAACCTGACCCTTTGAACCTTGCCCTCACCTTTTCCCCTGACCTCAGTCCTACAGCCATGTGGCCGGTGATGCCTTGTTACCGTTACCCTTTCTCCTACTCTTTGCAAGCATATGAACTTCTTACCCCATCTGCTAAGGGCAGCTTTCCAAGTGCTACCTGGAGAACACCAACCTGTGAAGAGTGGAATTGGCTTTCTAACACGCCTTCCCATTGCTTCTCCTTCTCTGTATTTAGATATCCCCACAGATTTTGTCCCTGGATTTTTTCATCATGTTGCAAGATTAATTCAGATTCAGTCACAGGCACATCATCTAGGACCAGCAGGAGCCCCCGCTTGGCTCCAGATGCTTCTAGGAGTTGGGGAAACAGCCACAAATACGATAAAGTCCCTCCCCACATACAGCATTCTATGTGCATCTGCATAGTGATTCTCAGTGAGAAAAGTGTGGGGATAAAGAGATTGAAATAAAAGAATTGTTTTGGTTTTAGTCACAATATTTTGTTTATTTAAAAATATTAAATAACATTTGAGAAGGCATGTTGGTCAGGAGAAAACAGGCTCTAAAAAATCTGAAAAACAATCAAATAGAGGGCTTTAGCAATACCTTTACTTTTTTTAAATCAGTGCTTATAGTGCTCCAAAGGGGAAAACTCAAATTATAAATCAAGGGAGGAGGGGACATAAAATACGGCTATGGGAAGGAACTTGCATGATCAGATGTTCCCATGAAAATATTTTCAGCCTCTTTATCAAAAACCAATTCTAGGGCTGGATCGGAGGCTCAGCAGTTACAGCAGCTCAGCAGTTATGGCACTTGCCTGGCATGCACAAGGATGCAGGGTTCAAACCCCAGCCCCAGGTACATAACAAAGTGTCAGAGCAACTAAAGCCAAAGTGAAAAACTAAACAAAATTGATTCTCTCTCTCTGCCCCTCTCTCTTAAAAAAAAAAACAAAAAACAAAAAACAAAACAATTCTAAGGGTAGGACAATCTGGACACCTGCCCCTTTATATTCATCCTTCAGGGCACATAACCAATGCAGGTCATCCAGGAGAGATGTCAATATTATGAATTGATTCATTTCCTGCTCTCCTATTTATGAACTTCCTGTAGGCCTGCATGTGTGTGTTGTGTGCCATATAACACATTCATATGGTACATATCAATAATATATGCAAATATATGTACATGTATACATACATCTCATATTCAGTAACTGCTGATTTTGCTTGACATATGATTTTATCTTCTCATCATGAAGCAAGATTTGTTCACTGTCAGAGCCACATATTCCAGGACAAAGGACAATGTTCAAGCCAGTATTTTTCAGCCACTGATTTTCCAGGGTGACAATGTATCTCCTGGATGTAGACTCTGAATTTTTCTTCCTTGTTTCTTTGGAGAAATAAAACACTGGAAGACATCTCAATCCCTAAAAGCCCTGGGAGGAGTTGAGGGAGCCTCTGACACCTGCCTTTAGAGTGACAATCATGAAGAACCACCTTGCCATACTAACACGGACTTCTCAACACCAGGATTCTAGGAGCACAAGTGTCCCTACAGCCTACACCCGAGAGAACAGAGAACTAAGCCCAAAAGGAGGGCAGACCAAATGGCCAGAGACCAGACTGATGCGTGACAAAGAGGTTTCCGCAAAGGATATTTTTATCCTTCAGCTGTTAGCCATGTAAAGAAATCCACATTCCACTCGCCTCCAAAACAGGTGAAGACATTTCATAAGCAAATGGTCTCTAGACAGCCTTGGGCTGAATTTCCCCGTTTCTATGTTTCTGCCTCTCCTTCCTCCTCTCTAGCAATAAGGTTTTTTCCCACATTTTTTATTAGTGCATTATAATTGTTCCTATTGATGAGATTTGTTGTTACATATTCACACATGCACACAATATAACAATATAATTTGGCCAATATTACTTCCTCCCTCCCTACCTCTACTGAACTTCCTTTGATTTTTAGAAGATCCACCCCACCTTTGTTTTCCTTTCTCCTCTTTAGCTTCCTCATGTGAGAGGAAACATCATTCATTTAAAATGATGATCTAACATGATGGTCTCTATTTCCATCCATTTTCCTGCAAACGCCCTAATTTCATTTTTCTGTATGGCTGAATAAAACTAACACTCTCTCTCTCTCTCTCTCCCTGTGTGTGTGTGTGTGTGTGTGTATATATATATATATATATATATATATATATATATATATATATATATATCCATACATTTTCTTTATCCATTCAGCAATGGATGAATGGATAGCCACCTAGGCTGGTTCATTGCTTGGCTACTGTGAATTGTACTGCATGTACAATTCACATGTACATACATGGGTATGCATGTATCACTGTAGTAAGATGACTTTAATTCTTCAGGATAAACTGGTATAGGTGCGTCACATGGTGGTTCCATGCCTACTCTTTTGAGGAACCTCCATACTGATTTCCATAGCAGTTGTACTAATTTACAGTCCCATCAATAGTGTTAAAGTGTTCCTTTCTCTCCACGTTCTCTCCTTCATTTATAATTATTTGTAATCTTGATGACTGCCATTCTGACTGGGGTGAGAATACCAGTGCACTTTTCATTTGCATTCCTCGAATTCTCACAATAAGTTTTTAACCCTAAGTGTTCCATATGACTCACACCTTCTGCCAGTGTTGATTGAGAAGCTCATTGAGTACATCATGCTTGCTGTTGTGTGGCTATAAGGCATTTACCAAAGAAATTAGCCTTGGAATCGCTTTCATTCTAGGTAGAAAATAAAAAAAATAAAAACCAGTAAGAAATTTATAAGGAATCTATACTTGGGGACAGAAAGGAGTCTAAAAGGTGCAGGGCAGAAGACTCTGGAAGACAGGGACTTAAACTGAATGTGGCATGTTTGTGTTGGTGTATGGGTGGCTCAGAAGCCCATTTCCAATGAGCCAAGAGTCTAGTATGAGCAAGGTGAGTGGGAAGGGCAATGAAGACTCGCTGATTCCATCAGCTACAGCACTGACAATCGTGTGCGCACACAGGTAATTCCTAAATATTGTTCTTTTACTCCTCTCTCTCAAGAGTAAATGAATGGAAGAACGCAATGCAGACGATTCACAGCTCCTCAGGGAGGGGCTAGAATAATTTAACATTGGAGAAAGACCTCAAACAAGTACTATCACTCTCCATAGAAAAATACAGAAGCCATTCAAAGTGGAAAAAAAAAAAAAAGAAACTAGAAGCACATTTTACTGATTTATATCGTCACTGGTTTGTTACTCCTGTTTGGGTCTGTGCTTGTGGATGTCACTCTGTCCACAGAACAACCAAAGGAACTTCCCAAGATGTTCATATTTCCTCCTCTCTCCCTTCTCCTTTCTCCCACATTCTCTGGGGGAAAAATATTTGACTGCTCTCTGCACCTGCTCTTGTTTTCTGTTTTTGTATGCCACCTGTTCCTACAGTATTTCAACGAATGCACATAAACCTTGACTCATAAGACTAAAATGAGTGCCATTCCAAGAACCCAAATGTGCCACGGAGAGTCGCAACCAGGATGTGTAGGCTGAGCCGAAAGCAAGAACAAGTTTCTTTTGTGATCCCGTTTAACACCCACATCTTTTCAACCCATAATGGACTATTGTGCTTTTCTGGGCTCTGTGACTCACAGTCTGCACATCATGCAGATAGATGGAATTTTTTTCATTTATACTCTTATAAATCAGGGTCTGGGAAGCTCACTCAATAAGGAACTGCTAAAGCTGTACAATTTTCTGAAGGAAAGAGCAACTGCCCCTCTTTTTTTTTTTTTCTAAAATTCAGCTGTTGGCAGCACTAGTGGATTCTAGCCACCTTGTTTTTCTAGTAAATGATGACTGGATCAGCCATGGCTTACTCCTCCCTGACCGTGATCAGTTCAGGCCAAGAGAGGAGGAATCGTGCTCAACAGGTAATTAAGAAAACTGACAGGAAATAGCATATAGCCTCTTTGAAGGTGGACTAAAGTTTGTAAAAGAGAATCTAAATCTAATTTACCAAAACTCCAGATGGCAAGCTCTGAGTAGCATTGTCAATGTATGAGGCTTGTATTAAATTAATCTTTCTTTACCTTTTACTGTTCTTCAAATTTTAACTTTAACATAAAGAGGAAAGGACTAGGGCTGGTGTGGTGGCTCAGAGGTTATGGTGCTTGCCCGGCATGCATGAGGATGCAAGTTCGAACTCCAGCACCACATACACAACAGAGTATCGGAGCAATGAAAGCCACATGAAAAACTAAATAAAATTGATTCTCTCTTTCTGTCTCTCTCTCCTTCACTGTCCCTCTCTCTTTAAGAAAAAAAATTAGGAAAATACTTAGAGCCTGAATTTGGAACATAGCAGTTTCTGGGTCACTGCTGAACATCTCCACAGATGCTGATTGGGAATGTATACTGCTCAGGCGAGAGTTGAGACTGGATTGACCAAGGTCAAAAGAATGAACATTCACCCATGGTGCTCAAGGGTGAACTTTCTTCAAAGCAACATGTACTAAGCTTTCAGAATAATGAATGAAATCTGGTTTAGGAATTTACCAACAGTCTCAAGTCGTGGGGAAAGAAAGTAAACTACTGAATCCATCCACAAACTTCTATGGGCAGTGGTTTTGTGCTTTAGGGTCAAAGAAAGAATCTCACTCTCCTATGTGTTATGCTATAGACATGGCAGTCCGCCAAGGCTTCATGGGTTGAAATTGAATCCCCATCGTGAGGTACTAAAGGTAAAAACTCAATTCAAATATGGAGTTTAGAAGTGGGGCCTTTAGGAGATATATATTACATAAGGGTGTAGGGTCCTGTGACTGAATCCTGGTGACTTTATAAGAGCGAGAGACCAGAATACACACACGTGCGCGAGCGCGCGCGCGCACACACACACACACACACACACACACACACACACAAACACTCTCACACTCTCCCTCCCGACCCCACCCTCTTTCTCCCTGTGTTTTGCCATGTGATGGCTTGCACTACCCCAGGACCAGATACAGCCCCCAACCTTGTACCTCCCGAACCATGAGCCAAAATAAACCTCTTTTCATTAAAACTCAGTATTGTGTCATTGGCAATAGAAAATGCATTGATACAGTAGAGCAGGAGTTACTTCTCGAAAGTTTGGTTTCTATATAAGTAAAGGAATCACATGGTTTAGGTCTTCCACAGGTATCAATTTCAAATATTCAGAGTAAGTCCAGGGAAGGAATCATCTGGTAACTATGATTACTGACAACTAGTCTCCACACTCTCCCCACATATGACCTAGAGCTCTCCATTGTTAAAATCTGTCTCCATAGAAAAGCCTTTTTGCTCCATGCAAGGTTCAGGAGAGTCTCATGTTTTGAAACTCTTCAGAGCAAAAGGACAGAGATCAACCCTGAAATGCCTTCGTTTTACTTGAGTTGACAAAGATTGGAGTGGAGAAATCACATCATTATTTCTAAGATCTTTGGGTGCCCTTTCCTAGCAAATAAAAAAGAGGAATAACATATCTGATAACCCATTTTCCCCTTTGTCCACTCCAAGAATTTTATGCTGAACCCAACTGTAGTACTGTAGATCTGATGTATCCCCCAAAGGTTCATGTGCAAAATGCAAGAAAATTTAGAGGTGCAATGATTGGGTTATGACAGTCTAAACCTAATCAGTGTATTAATCCACTGATATGGATTAACTAGGTGGTAACTGTGGGCAGGTAGGGCATGACTGGAAGAAATAGGTCACCAGTGGTCTAACTTTGGGGTTTATATTTTGCCCCTGATGAGCAGAGCTCTCTCTGCTTCCTGATGGACATATCCTGAGCTGCTTTCCTCCATCATGTCCTTCTGCCATGATGTTCTGCCTCATCCCAGGCCCAGAACCATGGACTCAACTGTCTATGAACGGAACCTCTGAAACTGTGAACCAAAACGAATTTATCCTCCTCTACATTGTTATTGTCAGATCTTTTGGTCACAGCAACAAAAAGATGACTAAAACACCCATAATAAACATTGTGCTCCTAAACTAGGAGAAATTACCTGCTATATTCAAGAGATCAGTTGCACAATTATAGAGGAACAATCTTACAAAAAGAAAAAAAAATCAGTTTCTTTTTTCTTTTGACTTCTTTGTGGAAGAAAGGGAGAGATATCATTGGAATTTTGGAGGGAGCCTTTCAGGTGTTCATTTGTATTTTACTTTTTGGGAGCAGCGAGTAGGGTGATGGTTCCACTCTGCCTTGTTGGAGCTATCTGCCACTGTTCTGGCAGGGGAATGACAGCCAAGTCCATCAGCATGGCAAATCTCAGATGCCTCAACACACCACCCCACCCAATCCCCTGGCCCCTTCACAGAAAAGCAAACAGGTCTACGGGAAAAAAAGAAGGATGCAAACCCACAGTACCTATTCTGCCTCATGAAAGGGTGCCACAATATTCTCTATACCTCTCAGAGCCATGCCCCAGTTCTCCTTATAAGTAGGTGGCACATAGAATTTTCTTCCAGAATATGATACCCAAACCACATGTGATTGCAGCATTCAAAACTCATTTCTTTGAATTTTAGGTATCTCTTCATTCCAGATCTGTCTGTTAAAACTCAGAACCCTCCAGGAAAGATATCTTAATTATCATCAGTGCTTATTTTAAATATTAGCAAGGAAAGAGTCAGATGAAAAGGAACTGTGACGCAGAGGAAGGTGTTGGAAAAATGAAGAAAGTGTCTTGTAGAACAGTGGCGGAACCTGGAGGAAGGCAACAGGCCCTGACACGGCAGAGTAGTAAACTCAGAACCTTACACAAGACTATAAAACACTGATAATATTTACAGCATTTACAAAATTCTTATGAAGAAAGGATGGAACAAAACATATTTTAAACACCTCAAATTATGAACTGCTATATCTGTATTGGGGTGATTATGTTTAATTCTGAGACTGGCCTTTGTCATTTAAACTCATCTTACCTGATTTGGGTTGAAAATCTTTAAATTTTTGATGAAAATACAGTATATAAATCTAAATGCTTATGATTTAGGTATTGAAATATTTAGTTTTAGTATATGATCCCTTGAACTACATTTCAATCTAATTATTACTAACTTGGGATGTGATGATAAAACAAGTAACTATTTCTTGTCTAAACGTTATCTTTTTTAACCAGATGATTGCAAATACCGCAACTCATTCTATTCAGGATACTTTCACCATCATTAGGTATCTGGACAATCCCACCCTGGTGGATGGTCGACTTTCATCCTGCATAATCTTTCATCTGCACCATCCTGTTGATCATTGGTTTCACTGTAGGCAATAGCACTTACCCTCATTTCTAACAGGAAAGTGGCCTGTTCAATCCACACAGCCTCCAGTACACTCTGATTCTTCCTGTGTGCTTTTTATTTTTTTCCAGAAATTAATGACTCCAAACATTTCTGCTTTCCTGACATTTTCCCCACCATCTCTCCATTATAGAACTCTTTCTCACTCCTGTTGCTTTTTTTAATTAAAAGAGCATGAGCTTTAGATTTCAGATAAAACTGGTTGAATGCCAGCATGTTTAAAAGTCATATTTATGTCTTTAGGCTCAGACATTGAGCCTTTGTGTCTGTCCCTAAAATATATAGCTACTATGAGATAAGGGAAGTGAGAAAGAAACAAGAGAAAACAAAGCAAGGATTGGGTAACATACCTGATAACAGCAAAGAGTCAACACGCTTTAATTCCCTCGGTTTCTTCTGCAGCAACCAAAGAAACGTTGCCTATTGCTCCAGTCTCATGAATTTCTCTCCCTCCTGAGCTCGTCTGTTACATACTGTCTGTCTCCTCAACTCCATTCAAAACACATTGAGGTAAAAGAAATATGTCTTGCAGCTCATCAGGACTCTGACTGGCACCTTATGCATAGTAAATGTTCAACAACTGAATGTTATTCTTCTTAATGAAATAAGTCATATCCCCAGCTTTTCCGCCAATACTTTCTAAAGATTGTCTCTTTCTCCATGTATGTTCCCCCAAAACACCACAAATGGAGACAAATGGACCAATCAGAGTTAGAGCAGGAAGCAGGATTCAACTCAAGTCAACTAAGAATCTTCTTTTCCCCAATATAATATCTTTTATTAATTCCTATAATTTCCCTGTGCCACCAGATATTCTTTTTATTGTTATTAATTTATTATTTCTTTCCCCTACAGCTTATTATAAAAATAGTCAAACATACATAAAAGATGAAAATAATATTTCAATGAACATCCATATACACACAACCTAAATTCTATCATTAACATTTTACAATTCTTACTTTTGTATGTATCTAGCCATCTAGCCATCGCTCTTTGCATCTAACAATCCATCTTATTTTTTATGCATTTCAAAGTAAGTTGCAGCCATTAATATACTATCCCCCAAATACTTGAACTTGCATCATTAACTAGGGTTCAATATTTTAGGCTCAATTTTGCTTCTTTTGAGGTAAAATTTACATGTTTTAAAACAAAATGCACAAATATAAGTGTGCCATTCCATGAGGCCTAGCAAATATGAACACATGTACAACCTAAACTATTACCAAGACATTGAATGTGTCCATCACACACAGAAAATTCCTCATATCTGTTCCAGTAAATCTCCACCCTCAAACTCCCAGAGGCAATAACTGTTCTGTTTCTACTATGACTATTTTTTCCTATTCTATAACCTCATGTCAATGGAATAAGGTTTATTTTACCCAATATGATGTTTAGGGATTCATTCATATTTTGTCTATCAATAGCATCTATTTATTTTTGAATAGTAGTCCATTGTGAGAAGGATACAGTTTGTTATTTATTCTCTCAACTAATTATAACTGGGCTATTTCCAGTTTGGAGTTCATATGAACAAAAAGCTTCCATGAATGTTGTTTGACAAGTCCTTTTGGGGACTCTTATTTTCATTTAGCTTGGGTAAATACTTGTGTTTCCTTATGTATACCAAAGGCTCTTTATGAAGTTCAGGAGGTGCAGCAGGATGACCAGGTAAAGGATACACACTCAGTTCACTATAAACAGCATTCTGAAGTTTCTTCTCCCAACCTGAATTTTTTTTATTTGTTCAAGATAGTTTTACTTATTGGAGGGAATTGTTACATACTCATGGATACATGGATATTGACATAGTGAGATAGTAAGTTAAGGTCAATCCTAGTCCAGGATCTACCCTGCTTCATCCATTCCCCAAACCCATGTCTCCTCTGTAATAACCCATACTATAATTTGTAATGAACATATACATGTATATTAATTTTTGACATTTCTGATTTCTCTGCCCATAATTAAGATTCTAATGGGACTCAAGTATTCCCAGTTTTATTGATAATCCCTCTTGTCCCTCCCTCTGCTCTCTGACTCCCTCTCTTTCCCCCCAGCCCGCCCACTGTCGTAGGTATGGTTCCCTCAGCTTATGTAAATTTTCAGCCATGGTGAGTTTATTACTTAAACTCAGCAAACTATCATCCTGTCTTAGGTTTTATACTAGCTTCCACATATGAGAGAAAATATTTGGCCCTTAAGTCTCTCTGTTTGGGATATTTCACTCAGCACAATTTTTTCCATTTCCATCCATTTGCCTGCAAATGACATGCCATTCTAACAGCAGGGTAGAACTCCATTTTATATATATACCACAATTTTTAATCCATTCATCTATCGAGAGGCATCTGGCCAACCTGAAATTTTATTTTTAAAAAAATTTTTTAGACTTTTTCAACTAAGAAATTGAATTATTATACAATCATAAATGCATATAAAGTAACAACATGATATGCATATATTCTTAAACCAGAATTACCCCATAGGTCCCTCCCTATTCTCTCTCTCTCTCCCCTTTCCCCCTCCTACCCCTCTCTCCTCCACCCATATCTATGATTGCCCTAGATTATGTGTTGCTACACCTTTGTTGGGTCTAATACATAAGGTTGAGTACCTTTCATACAGGCCTGGGTTTAGCTCCAGCCTCCACAAATGAGTGAAAACATTTGACCCTTGACTCTCTGGGTTTCAACTTGAAATTTTAAATGATTCCTTAATATCTTCTTTGAACAACTCAAGTTTAATCTCAGGTCCTGAAGACTGGCACAGTTTTGCTGTTCTAGCTCAGGCTACAAATTGGAGTCCTTAAGCTTTTGGACTTTCTGAGCAATAACGAGAGAAGGACTGACTTCTCCTGCAACATTTACCCTGCCCTAGCTCTCCAAGCCATGGGGACAGGCCACTGACACTCAGAGAATGGGCTACTGGGTCCCACCCAGGGTAGCTGACACTTCCCTGGGACCTTACTACATTAGGTCTCCTCCAGCAACCTCAGACCATGCCTAAAAGACCTCCATGCCTAAAGACCCCACACCTGTGTTCCCCTGGGATGTCAGAGTTCTCAGTCCAAAGATGGCCCACTCTGACCTGAGGTGAGGCAAAAGGATGTGGAGGAAAGCAGCAGCTCAGGACATGGCACCAAGAACCAGAGAGGCAACTAAGAATCTTTGTAAAAGATTACTTCTTGATGTGTGGGCAGAGTTAAGGGAACTAATAAAGTATATTAAGATATCTAGATACCACCAGCAGCAGGGAGTCACTACATCCCTGGGGCTGAGATGACAAGTCACACTGAAAAAAGGAGGAATGTGGCCATAAGAAGACAGGGCTATGAGAAGACAGCCACTGCCAAAGACCTAGGAAAGAACAAAGCAGTGACTCTCAGGGCAATAAATTACTTGAACTCTCTCTCCTCCTATACTTTGATCTCCTGCTGGTATTTCAGAAGTTCAGACAATGCAATTCCCAGGAATCAGCTTCCCAGCATATGGAGAAAAGAAAGCAGGGGAGGGAATAGATCTGGGGTGGGAGGCAAATGAAGAATAACCAGTACAGAGCCACCTTCAATTTGTGTTCCTGAGAGTCTCAGAAAGTGTAATGTTGCCTCATACCACAAAAGAGAAGTTAGGATTTCAAAAAGCTACTCAAAGTTATCAGCACTGATGTTGGAGCAAACCAACATCCTGTGCCTCCGGATACGCTGCACAAAGGAGAATACAGCATCACTTCTGCTATTCCTGCCACAGTTAGGATCACAACCTAAATCCTAACACAACACCAAACTGAGTTTCATTCTACAAAGTAATCCCCAAAGTTGTCAAGGTCATAGGAAGAACATAGAAAAACATAGAACAATCCACATTCAAGACAACTTAATAAATGCAATATGCCAACCTGGACTGGACTGTGGATCAATTGTTTTTCCTACTGTAAATGATATGAGTCAGACAACCAACAAATCTGAAAAGGATCTACAGATTAGAATAGTGTTGGGGCTGGAGCAGTGGCTCAGCAATGAGGGAGCTTGCCTGGCATGAGCAAGGACACGAGTTTGAATCCCAGCACCAAGTACACAATGGATTGTCAGAGCAACGAACGCAATACAAAAAACTAAATAAAATTGATTTCCCCGATATCTATCGATCTCTCTCTCTCTCTCTTTAAAAGAAAAAAAAAAAAGAAAAGTGTAGCATCATTGTTAATCTTCCTAACTGGTCATTGTTCTGTGATTATGTTAAAGAATGTCCTTTTCTGCGGGAAGGAAATCCACTTGAAAGTATTTCACAGTAAAAAGACATAGTGTCTCCAGCTTACTCCCATATGATTTTAAAAAGGGGATGGGGTGACTATGAGAGAAAGACAGAGGGAAGGATAGAGAAGAGAGAATGTTCGAGCAAACAAATGAAGGAAAACGTAAAAAACAAAACTATTTGGGAATTTGTGTTCTCATCTTTCAACAGTATAGAACTGTTTAAAATTGTATAGGACTAGGGGTTGGAGCGGTGGCTCAGCAGTAAGGCACTTGCCTGGTTCAAACCCCAGCACCACATACACAACTAAGGGTCAGAAAAATAAAAATTAAATAAAAAATAAAATTGATTCATTCTCTCTCTCTCTCTCTCTCTCAAAAAAGAAAAGTATCAGGCTATGTGAAGTTATATTTTAAGGGAGAGAGGAAAAACTAACCAAAATATGAGATGCCTTTGACAAGAACTGCTCACATACATCGAGAGAGTGGCTAGTTCCCTGAGGTTTCACCAGAGCCTCATTAAACACATCCTTCTTTGACAATTCTAAGCACCCAGTGATTTCCTTCATTCCTATAGAGAATTCCTATTTCTTTCATTAGGATTTGTTCTGTTTTTATTTTTAATGGTCTGATCTCTATGTTTAGATATTGGAAGCTGCCTCGAATTCTTTTCAGAAGTAAAAATTATCACTTTAAAATAGGAAGAAAGCAGATGAAGCAAAAAGCCATGCCATGTCTTTTTCTGGAGGGCTTGGCAGGAAATCACACAATTGTCTGCAGCTTATGTGAGGAAGTGAGTGAGTGATGAGCATAATACTCGTACCAACCTAGAAAATGCATTATTTTCCCCCTTCAAAATAGAACTTCCAATATAACGTTAGCTTTCTTGGGGAACAGTAGTAATATGCTTATTTCCCCACTGCCTCGTCCTGTCCCCTGTGCAGTAGTTTGAAAAGACTATGATTTTATATATACATATATAGTACATACATACATCTTCTTAAAGTCTGAGAGAAACCAATAACTGCAGTGGTTTTTAGTGCAGGGAAGACACAACCAACCCTATTACAACTTCTGGGGAAGTTAGAATATGAATCCAGTTTTAGAAAAATTCTGATATGAATGGGGTATTTGGTTTATTTCGGTGGTGATCAGTTTTTGGTTGGGGACTTTCAGGATGGGGGAGTATACATTTTTTTCGCATGCTATTTTAGTGCAGTTAGTGTTGCCAGAGAACTCTTAAGAAAAATGAAGAAATTATTTTATGTCATCACAACATAGGATTGTAAAAAGGAAACCTTGGTGCCAAGCATCAGTATAATTGCTTTTAACATTTAGACTGCCAATAAGTCTCATTAGCTTAAATGTCGTTTTTTTCTGACCTCAACTTCAATATATCCTTAATTCAATAAACAGGTATTAGGTACCTATTCTATATCAGGCACCATAGAAAATGAGGTTAAAAAAGATGGTTTCCATAGTCCAAGGTTGCCTGAGGGCTGCGGAGACACTTATCTCAAGCCTCATAATTTTATAATACCCTTATACACGATGAGTTTGAAGGCCTATGACATTATAATGAATCATTAAAACAGGAAATTTTTTGCAATGTGGCAAAATGCTCATAGTAGAATGTTACGATAGCCAGCCTCCAAGACAGCCCCCAGTGCTTCCTAGCATTCACACCCCTGTCATCTCCCACTATGATCAACAGTGTGACCAACAGAATGCATGTGTGACTGTAGATTGGATAGTAGACACAGTGATGGTCACTTTTGAAATAAAATTCTAAAAGACTGCAGCTTCTGACTTCATTCATTCCCCCCACCCCAGCCTTTCCTTTAAAGAGGCCAGCTTCCATGTCATATGATCACCTCCATGCGGAGGCATACCAGGGGAGGAAATGAAGCCTCCTTGCTAACAGCTATGTGAACAAAGTTGGAAGCCAGTTCTGCAGCCCTGTCATGTGACTTCAACCACAGCTGACAATGTGACCTCATGAGAAACGAATCCAGAACCAATGAAGCCACTCCCAGATTCTTGACCCTCAGAACTTGCATAAGTGTTTTGATTGTTTGTTTTTGCATACTGGGAATTGAACCCAGGGTGCTCTACCACTGAGCTGTAGCCACAGCACTTTTTATTTTTTATTTTGAGACAAGGTCTCACTAAGTTGCCAAGGCTGGCTTTGAACATGGGATCCTTATGTCTCAGTCTTCCAAGTAGCTGGGATTATAGGAGTGTGCCATTGCACCTGGCCATGTTTATTGTTTTAAGTAGCCAAATTTCAGGTTAATTTGGTGTACACAACTGCTAAATTAAGAACAGAAATGTGTGATGGGAAATTAGGCAAAATGTTAATGGTGACTGAAGAGTTAGGAGTAATTTTCAATTTTTACTAATCTACCTGTAATATGTCACTCTTTCAATACAGAAAAAACAAAAGGAGAGCATATTTGTTTGCCTTTTTATAAAAACAAAGTGTAATTTAAAAAGGATTTTCAAAATAAATAAAATTAGGTAAAATGTAATTTTGATGTATTTTAGCTATTTTGATATAATTTCATACCTTCAGAAAAATTATAAAAACAAATACAAAGAATTTCTATATACTGTCACATGTATAACAACATTCTTCTATAAAAAACGAGAGATAATGTATGCATCCTCTTCATAGCGCTAATCGATTGTAATTACATTTATTTATGTAATTATTTGATTAATGTTGTCTTTTCAGCTAGACTATAATTTCTATAGCTCTTGGATTGCTATTATATTCTGGCAGTTAAAACTAGTTTATAAAAAATGTTCAATATTTTGTTTCCTGAATGAAGAAATGCAGAAATAAAAGGAATAGGAAATAAAGAGAAAGAACATGCCTTAACTCTTACATGATATTGTTCTTTCCCATTTTCTCTGATACTTTTCTATATGACTTTTTTACCCTTTTATTATCCTTCTAGAATAATCTTAAATTTACAAAAATCATATATGATTTATTTGTGTCTATTGGCTGGGAAAAACAATAAGATTGAATATAAAATGTTGAAATAAAATCCAAAAATTAGTGGAGGGTTGTAAAAAACAGGGGAGAGAGTTGGAATCCAGAGAGTAGAACTCAGAAATTACATTCAAAGTAAAGGATTAAAATAAAGTTTCTCATTGACATAGGCTACTTAAAGTCTATGTGTCTGTCAGGAGGGGCTAAGTTATGCTGCAGTAACAAACTATCCCAAACCTCAGTGTCTTCAAAGCAGAAAGATTTATTATTTATAACACATGGCTAAAATACAATCCATGGTGCTCAGCTGGGAACTCTACTCTATGTCAGCCTTTCCAGGACCCAGGCTTATGGAGGAGACACCACCAAGAAACCTGATAGATTATTATGCTGTTAGAAAAGAGAAAGGGAGGGCTGGAGCAGTGGCCCAGTGGTTTCTACGCTTGTCCAGCATGTGCAAGTACACAGGTTCAAACCCCAGCACCCATGTACACAACTAAGTGTCAGAGCAATGAAAGCATGTGAAAAACTCAATAAAAATTGATTCTTTCTCTCTCTCTCTCTTCTCTCTCCTCTCTCACTGTCCTTCTGTCTAAAAAGAGAGAGAGAGAGAGAGAGAGAAAGGGATATTAGGTTTCACATCACTAAGAAGATGCTCTGGCTTATTTAGACCATTACATGTATCTTTTTTGCTTTCAATCCCTTATCCTCAAGTAGTCACCTAGCCCCACACAACCAGAAGGGCACCAGGAGCTATGATCTTACCACATGCTCAGAAGACACAGAGCTGGTAATATTGATGAACAGCAACTAATGACTACTAACTTTGATGCAGCAATTATATTTCCTGAGCAGCAATCTCTACTACAGTTGGTTTCTATAGAGTGGACAGATTACAAACAATGAGAATTTTATAGAAGATCAAGATAAAGTCACTGCTTATCATTATCCAAGCACAAATATTTTCTACTCTTCCCATCCTTTCACTTCTCATCCTGTTTCTTCTATGAGATTCCTACTAATCGCAGAAAGACTTCAGCACGAAAAAGCAAAGCATAGCCAATCATTTGTTTGACATCTTCTTAGTATTTATACTCATCCATGTACATAATAAATTTAAAGTATACCTACTATGTACCAACAGAATAAAATTTTCTAAATTCAAAACTTTAGTCACAATCACTTATAATTTCAACTGTTTCTTTAAAATAGGTAATGGTGTAGTAAAGCAAAAATCCAGTATACAGAATTCAGGTTTCTAGTCTTAAGCATATGTTCCAGACACAATAGCTTAAGAAAATGGCTTTACCATTAGTATTAGATTTCTGAACGTAAGTTCCATTGCCAAAACCTGGTGATGTTGGCAAACCAAATCATATTGCACTAAAGTTCTAATGAGAACAGATCCATTTACAATTGTAATCTTGTCATTTTCAGAACCATATTTGCAAGATACAATAAAAAACACATTCAATATTTTCTGGCTGTATGCCTAGGCAGTAAACAGAAATAATAATGTTTCAGATAATTTAAAAAATGTGAAACAGTGAAAGGGAGTTCTATGAAATACTCAGGGATTTTGTGACCTTTATTAAATCAAGAGGATAATTCAGTTCTTTCGTAGGCTAGAGTTCCTTCAACTTCATTCTGTGTGCATGCATTTGCCTCCTTGGGTGTGAGTGTGTATGCATGTGCATGCATGTGTTTACTTCTCACTAAAAGCATTGAGGTAGATCAAAAGTATCAATGGCAGTGTTAGGAAGTCAGAACATTAACGAGAGAAAGAGGATGGACCACATGGAAAATCTTTTGGAAAATTCTAGAAAGAGGAAAAGCAGCTTTTGACAGTTCATATTTTTCTCTTTCATTCATTCAATCCCTTCTTTATGTTAGGCATTATTATAGGAGCCAAAGATGTGGCAGTAAGACAGGTATCTGCACTCATGGAGTTTATGTTCTGGTGGGAGAGGGAAGATAATCATCACATACAATTAAATATGGTAATATCAGACCATGATAAATGCTGAGCAAGAATAAAACAGGATAACAAATGGAACAGAGAATGACAATGGTTGGGGATATTTTAAGATATGATGACCAGAAAAGAATTTGATGGATTGGAATTGAGGCCTCATGATGGGAAGGAGGAAGCCTTGGGAAGAAGGGATGGAGCAAAGAACTACTATAACAACTCTGAGGCAGGAATAAGCTTGGCATAGCATAATAAAGTTTAGTGAAAGAAAACTAATATCTTGCCATAGTCTGATGGAAAATGTTAATTCAAAGTATAAATAGAAAATTTTATAAGCTTCCCAGAAAACAGATTACCTCATGGAAAATGTATTGGGGTTCACACTGAAGGTTATGTTTGCTACTTGAATTCTGAAAAAACATGGGTCAACTTGCAGCATTCTGAGGTGAGAGGTCCACTCATCTGTGAGGACAAGGAAAGTGCATTCCAGCACTGGAGGACCCAGAAAGTCTCTCACCTACACACCCTTTCTTAACAAAATTACTCTAGGAGGTATCTGGTGAAGTAGCAAATGCACCAGAATCATGAGCCAAAATAAGTTCCTTTTCTTTCCAACTTACCCAGTCCTGGGTATTGTGCTATTAGCAACAGAAAATTGACTTATCCAGTGAGGGAAGGGCACTTCCAAAGGTCATGATACAAGAAGGAGTAAGCAAAATGGCCATTACTACAATCAATGCAAGCCCATGAATTATTCAATAAATCATGCTGGGAAAATTGAACCACTTGGGGGCAAAGTAGGTTAGACTCCTATATTAAACCAAAACAAATTTCAAATGAATTAAAAATTAGCTGTAAACATTACCATATTTCGATAACAAAATGGACAAACAACAATATGGAGAAAATACTTGCAACATATATAGCAAGGGATTAACAGCTATAATATCTAAAGATATATAAATAAGAAAAGGATAAAACAGTAGGGAAAGAATATAGAAACAATTTGTGGAAGAAATATAGACTTTAAACAAAGAAAAATACACTAAACATCACCAATGATTAGAAAAATGACAAGGAAAACAAAAGTGAGTTATCAATTTTTGTCCATTTTCTTTTTAAAAAATGGTGTTAACATCTAGTGCTAAAGAGTGAGTAGGAAGGGTCTGGGATTGTAGCTCAGTCATAGATCACTATCCTAGCATACACAAGGCCCTGAGTTCAATTCTTAGCACAAAAAAAAAAAAAGAAAGAAAGAAAAGAGAGAGAGAAAGAGTAAGAATAGGTATTCTTATAACATAAGTTGGCATAAAATTTCCAGAGGGCAAGTTAACACTATATATGAAAAATGTTAATGAGTATACCTTTGACCCATCAATTCAATTCCTGGACATGTGTCTAAAAAAGATAAATGTATAAATGATAGAATAAAATGTCTGCATGTACATTATTATTTAGGAGAGCCCTGTTATAAAAACTGAAGAATTAGAAGCAGCCAACTTTCCCATCAATAGTCTTATCACTATGTATACAAATGATGGAATATTATGCAACTGTCATCTGTATAAAACACATCTTCATGTATTGCTATAAAAAGTCGTCCATTATAGATTGAGAGACACATGTAAGTTTAAAAAAATAATGTCCTCATTTATGTATAAAATTTTTCATCTCCAAAAATATATTTATGGAGAATATTTGCCAAACTTTAGAAAGAGCTTTGGATTTGTTCTTTTTCAGTTCTCACTTTTTTTTCCCCAACAATATGTTAATAGAAATTTTTTATGTTGTGATGAAATTAGTCCTATTTTTTTTAATTACCTCAAAAAATCCTTTGACAGCCAATATTTCTATATCAGCCATAGAATTTTGGTAATTTTTGGTCTTTTTTTTTTTTATTAGTGTTGGGGATGGAAGCCAGGGCTCCTCACATGCTAGATGGTGCTGTACCACTGAGCCACACCCACAGCCTGCCGTCTGGTAATTTTAAACAAGAAGTTACAAACATTGTGAATTCTGCAGACAAAAAAAAAAGAAAATCCTGGACTAATACAAAATGCTACTCCTGGTAACAACAGAGAAAATGTATTTCTGAAGGTCACAGAGAATGACTTCATTAAAAAGGAAGGAATTTAAAGTAGGTCTAAACAGAAGTCCCAAAAGAGGCCTTTGGTTCCCAGAGCAGAAGTCAACTTGTCATTAATGAAAGAAAGAAAGGTGGCTGCCCATTAAGAGAGTGAAGAAGAGACATCATTGGAAATCCAGTCTTTCAGTCTATATTCTTGAAATCTCTGTGGTGTCTTTGGGTCTCAAGTTTCCGTAAAGCTCTCAACAGTATTCCAGTTAAGAGTTACATATAGAAGCCAAACAAAAAATTATAGCCCCAGACAATTACTTAAAAATAATTCAACACTTCCATTAATTCCAGAGCCAATTAGAGCACAGGTAAGACATATCTTCTGTCTTTTCAGGAAGATATAGTGAGCCACATCCAAGGAAGGTGGAAGTTTTCACCAGAGGCCAATAACCACATTTTTCTAATTACTTAGGCACAGGCCCACATTGAACAGATTATTAATTCATAAATTTGGAAATAAATGCCATGGGGGAAACAAAGCCCTTGTAATTCAAGTTAACATAAGATCAAATTCAAGGACATTTGCTAAATATGAATATAATTTTATAGATAAGGAATCTAAATTGCTTGGTCATCTGGATGAATTGATAGTGACCCCAAATGGCTGTTTCATTTTCAAAATGCATGATTCCTTGTAATTTTGTGTTACCATCTATCAAATGAGGACATTCATTTTCAAACTTCATGACAGATTTAGGGAAAGCTATCCCACCTTTACTGCTGTCACAGAGGAAAGAGATCAGATTTCAGAATCTGGGTGAGGTTCATTTTCTTTTCTGAAAAAGTGGGCTACGGTAACAATAGATATGTGGGTGGAGGAATGCTGGAAGAGAAGGAAGGAAGATAGAAAGGGATCTAGAGAGACAATCTACAATGTAGCACATTCTTGACTCCACTGAGAATCCAAATAATACTTATGCAATCATTTAATTCTGGGAAATTCACAATCTAAACATTTATATCACTTGTAGGGGTGAAATACAGAAGACTCAAGAGACTGGGGTGAGGGCAATGTGGGGGTAATTCTGGTTTAAGAACAAATGCATATAAGAGTGTTACTTTATATGCATTCATGATTTACAATAACTTAACTCCTTAATTTAAAACAAAAGATAACAAAAAAATGGGCAAAGTATGATTCACTTTACAGGGTGCTATGAGGACTAAATGAACCAATACACAGCTGGGCTTGGGGTTCACACCTGCAATCCGAGAAAGTCCAGAGGCTAGGCAGGAGAATCACAAGTTCAAGACCAGCCTCAGCAACTTAGTGAGACCCTGTCTCAAAAAAATAAAAATGTCTGGGAATTCAGTTCAGTGGTAGAAAGCACCTGGGTTCAAACCCCAATGCCAAAATAAATAAATAAGGCAGTATATACATAGAATCTGGATTGTTATAAATATTTCATGACTGTTTTTCTTTCTCTTCCCTTTCTATGGCCATTCCCACCTTCTCCTAATGATTTCCAGATTCTTCCTTCTTGTTTATATCCTCCCTCTTCTTCCCCACCACTCCATCTCACCTCCTTCATGAAGTTCCTCTTCCTTCTCATGTAATATCTCACCACATGAGTTACTCCTATGCTTGGAGGGTGGGGGAAACTCTTTGGTTCACTTTATAGTTAGATGTGTGCTTTCCTTACTCTGTTGTCAGGTACTTGATTAGTTGTTCTCTGTGCTCCTCAACTTTGCCTTAAACTTCTTTGTTTCTCAACAGCACCGAGTATATAGTGATATTTGCTAATTAGTTGTGAGCTTATAACACTTGATTGAGAGATTTAAAGTAAGGCATCTAAAACATTAGGGTAAATATTTTAAAGGAGATTTTGTATATCAATAATGTCAATCCCTAGCACCACAGCTTGTGAAAGAAGGAAGAAGTTACCTATCAATCTGCTCTCATGAAATGATATCTTTAATATTATCTTCCAAGGCTCTTTTTTTCAATATAGTTTAATGTCTCTCAAAAAAAATCTTTATTTTTTAAGGTCTGAAAATCAATTCTGTGAATTTTACTCAAAACCTCAATAAGTAGTGCTTTTTTTTCTAGTGATATGTTGGATAATTTTTTATATAATTTAAATATCTGTTTTGAATATAATATTGAAAATGTTAACATAAAAATGATTCATACAGAACAATGAAAGATTTTTAAATTTACTTTCAGAAATCATTTTGTATACAAACTTTGTTTAATATCCAGAAATCTTTGTTTTCCATTAACCTAATGAAAAAGGCAAAAAGAATAGCTTAGCCAGGTGTGGGGGTCAAGCACCTGTGGCCCCAACTGCTCAGGAGGCTGGGGCGGGATCACTTGAACCCAGGAGTTTACAAATATCTTGGGCAGCATAGAAAGACCACCTTCTGAAAGAAAGAAGGAAAGAAGGGTAGATGGGTGATGGGTAGGAAGGTAGGAAGAGAAAGAGGGAGGCAAACAAGGAAAGAGAGAAATCAGATTAACTGTTTGGATGAAATATCTGCAGAGTGTCAGAAATTCAGAAAATGGAGCTGGGAAGAATTTGGCATTTGAGAAGGAATGTTTTAAAATTTATAATTACAAATACAATTGAGATATCATTGAAATTACCTAGATTTAACATCAAAAGAATTAGGCTTAAGACCTTGCTCTGATCTTGCCTCTGAGGCTCATTTTCTTCTGTAAAATGGGGGAAATATCTGCAGCACTGAATTGAGAGGAGCACAAAGACCTTTATAATTCCTAAAATGTCTGTATAAGGCATCTCCAGTCTCCTAACTGCTCCTCCTGTCCCTTCCTCCCTCCTCTCAGAATGGGTCAGGATTAAGGGCAAGAACATTTTATTGGCTTTTGGTGCTAAGAGGTAGGCTTTCCTATAAGAAAGCGAAGGACTAAAGCTGGATCAACCTGAACACAGTGAAGTCATTACTTCCATTGATCTGGACACCATAATTCCAAATACGCATCTGAAATTTCATTAGCTTTTTAAGTAGACAAATCAGCTTAACAGCTTCTATTGAACTTGCATTAATATAAAGACTTTCTTTTCTCTAAAAGTAACTAATTTCATCCTGTAATTGTGCTGCAGATATTTAAAACCAACATGTAAACTTTTTATTCCTGTTAAATCATACCCTGTTGACTGCATCTTCTAGGTTCATCCAGTTGAGATAAGCCACCCTAAGGATTAGTCTGTTCTCCCAGATTTCCAATATCATCCATTGAAAAGCTGCATCTGCCCTGGAGCAGCTATAAAATCAAATCAAAGCACTGGTAAACTAAGTATGTCCAACACTCCATACTGGATAGCTAACTATCTTAGAGATTTACAAAGTATACGACCATTCTGAAGGCTCCGATAATCCACATTAAAGAAACCTTGTTAAGGGTGTTCAGCTTTATATTTTCCCATTTCTTTCAAGCATATAACACACCTTAAATTTTGGTATTTACAGGGATGTGGAATACTAGGTTGCCATTAAAAAGAATGAGGTAGACCTATTTGAACTGACATGCAAACATCTTCAAGAACTAGTGAGACATCAGTGTTCATAGCAACACAATTCACAATCTCCAAATTATGGAATCAGCCCATATGCCTGTTATTAGAGGAATGGATCAAGAAAATTATGGTATATATACACAATGGAATTTTCGTCAGCCATAAAGAAGAATGAAATTATGGCATTTGTCAGTACACAGATGGAAATGGAGAATATCATGCTAAATGAAATAAGACAGACTCTGAAAATCAAGGGTTGAATATATTCTCCCATGTGCAGAAGTCAGAGAAAAATGAGGAAAGTGGGGTGGGTATCACAAAGATATAGGAAGACTAGTGGAACAGAAGAAAGAGATGGATAGGGAGGAAAGAAGAATGGGAAAGAGGAAAAGATGTGGAATGAATTTAGCAAAATCACGTTATGTGCACATATAAATATACTAAAGGGAATTCCACCTTTGCACATATGTAGAAGGCACCAGTCAAAAATTAATAAGTAAATGAGCAAAAGGAAGATCAGTAGAATATACGAAGGAGAATATATGTAGGAGAAGGGAAGGGAAAGGGGGTAATAGGGACTGAAATGAAGTAAATCAAATTCCATGCACAGAAGACTTTGCAAAATGAACCCAATTACTATGTATAACATTCTAAAAAAAGAAAGAAAGAAGCTATTAAATGAGAAAAAGCAAGTCAGAAACAAGCAGTCTACCTGCATGCTATGGTTTAAATGTTGTTTGTGTCCTCAAAAAACTCCTGGAACCAGGAGCTATGGTCCCCAGTGTAGTGAAACCTTTAAGAGGTGTGTGTGTACACACATACATATACATACACACACACATATATATACACACACATACACATATACCCAAAATGTACTATACATATATATTCTTGTGTAGAAAGGCCAAATGATAAATAACTTTATGCTTTCCATGATTACATCTTGAGAAAGGCATAAGACCTATTAGAATGGTGAGGAAAGGAAAATTTTACAATTTCTTCTCATGTTGTCTAAATTCTTTACATTGAGAGTGTGATAAGTTGTTTATAATTTTTTCAATTATAGGAATTTAGGATGAAATGTGCCAATAGTTTAGTCAGTGGTTATATAAAACTATTATTTAGTAACTATCCAAATATAGTAATAGAAATCAAATAAATATGTACGAAATAAAAAGTCTTTCTTCATTCCCAGATTCTGAAAGTCAGTAAACAGGCTTTATAACACAAGCTGAACAGATTTGAAACATTTGGTGGAAAATGTTTCCCACATAGTTTATTAATTCTATCAGCTCAGAGTTCGCTATTGAGTCCTGAGTGGAAGAAGTCCATAAAGGGGACTCAAAACTGCTCCATGGCCCTTGGTTATAACCACTGAATCCTGACAGAGGTAGATAAGCTGTTTTGAGCCCCAGGAATGCTAATCCCAGTTGAATTCCATAATAACCAAAGATTTCACACCCACAGCAAACTGTGCAAAGCTGCACCAGTAAGAACATCAAGTCTTAAAGGATTCTTAACAGACTCACTGTATCTTTCTCAGGCTTTTAGGGAAGTAATGAGATTAGTCATTAAACTAAAAGAATGAGAAATAATCTAAGGGGAGAACAGGGCATGTTTACGACTGACCAAAGAAAGGCACAGGAGCCATGCAACATAGGGCAAAATGGTGGAGGGCTCCTGTTGGCAGGAGCACAAGCCAAGCATCAGGAGGAAAAAAATTAAGATTTCAGGAAAGTAAATACGAATAAAATTCTTAAAGTGCAAAATTATCAGAAGCAATGGATTCGCCTCACTTGGGGACAACTAAAAGGACTGTGTCTCACAGTGAACAGACACAGCCTTTTTGTGATTTGTAATCAGCCTCTTCCATCCTACTGTAATTCCTTTAAGCTGTAACCCTGTAGGAACATAAAGTCAAGGTGAAGCACCCTGCAGTTTCTCACAAGGACAATGGACTTGGGAAACTTGTGTCTTGGAGCTACGGAGGTAGAGCCTCGTTGCCAGGGAGACAGAATGGCATCAGGGAAGAGCCCTCCTCATCAGCCTCCTTAAATGTCTCTTGCAATGATGTGACAGTGCTGCCAGCACCAGCAATTTCAGCTAGGCCGTCTGGCTGCTGAGGCGGAGGATTTTCTCAGCTCTTGGAAGCACTTAAGCACCTGTCATCTGTGGCCAGCACTGCCAAGGGGAATCTTGGTTCTCCTGGCTTCCACGGGGAAGGATTCTCCCAGTCTCTCTTCCACTTACTCCCTCTACCCAAGAGGAACAGGGGGAACTTAACCGATTCATAAATGTATAACTATTTCTTAGCTCCACTCCCTTCTTTCTCTCAGAGGGAGCTTATCCTTGGAGAACATGACTTCCTTTCTCCTTTATCCCTCACAGGTAGAGACACCAGCATGGTCTAGATTGCCAGGATCTGGCTTGGTAGATCAGGCTAATCCTTAAGTTTGTTTAGGACAACCATTTGGCTTCCCATTAATCCATATCCTCCAACTGGCCTCTATTTTGTCATAAGCAGGATTGTTTTAGACATTACATGATTTTTTAAAAAATGGTCAAACTGTTGAAAGACTAAGAGGACATTGCTACTAATTGCAATCCCCCTCAGATACTTTGCAAGGGTGCTCAGATAGGATGAATTTATTTTAATTCTAGACCAATACCACTAATTCAAAGGATCTTAACTTGAAGCCTTTAAGTGGGCTCCAAGAAGCCCATGAAACTCCTGGAAATATATAGAAATCTTTGCATGTAAGTACATTTTTCTACCCTTAGAAAGAGTTTAAAAAAATAAATCTAAACCAGGAGTGGTGGTTCATATTTCTAATCTTAGTTACTTGGAAGGCTGAATCAGGCAGATCTCAAGTTCAAAGCCAGCCTGGGTAACTTAGTTAGAACCTGTCCCACTGATGTAACTCAGCGGTTGAATCTCCCTAGGTTCAATCTCCAATATCACAAAACACACACATACACAATAACCTTGAGGAAAAAAATCTAATCGTTTTCAATAAAAAGCCTAAATGAGTTAAAGTGTTAGCTATTTTCAGCAAACCTGAACTTTTAGATTAGTCTCAAAGCTCTAAATATATATAAAATATAAATGTGGCTCTATTCACACTGTTTATGAATGTGAATCTTAGCCAGTGCAAGAAAGCCTTTTTCTTCTTCAAGCTACAGCAGTCAGTTTGTTTGGTGTTATTTTTTAGCAATGGCTCTTTGGCCAATTAATTACTATCCTAAGAGTAAATGAAATAAGGAATTTCTTCTTTCAAGAGTTTGTTGGTTTGTCTATATTTGTGTTGTGAGGAAAGGTCAAATATTAAACTGTTGGATTGCATACTAAAACTTTCCCATCCTGACATCAGAATACAGGATTCCAAATCCCACAAAATTTTGAATAGAGCTAACACAGAAACTCCCTCCTATGAATTCTTAAAATTCAGGATAAAATAAAATTATATAAAAGTATGTGTACAAAAAATGCAAAAAAGTTCAAAAGCATTAGTAAACACTGCAGGGTTGCATGAGAAGCTAGTCTAAATTCCACAATTAAGAAGTTGACATAAAGTTATCACAAGTCAGAGCCAGATATAGTGGCATGTGCCTATAGCTCCACCTACTCAGAAGGCTGACACAAGAGGATCACTTGAGCCCAGGAGTTCAAGACCAGCCTGGGCAACACAGCAAGACCCTGTCTCAAAAATGAACAAAAGAAGTTATCACAAAGCAATGATAACTCAATCAGACCATTAGACAAGAACCCCACATTACTCAATAAACCCATATAAAACCAAAACTAGCTTTAAAATGAGCTGAATGTGAAAAAAAATTACACACCTTACAAAGAAGCAAACTAACCTAATGGAGAGAAGACAGCAGGTGTAACCAACAGAAAGATTAACATCTCCAAGAATCAGAGTTAGTAGAACAGTCTCAGAAAGACTATGCAATCAATATATTTAGAATGATTTGAAGAAAAAATAAGAAAAGCTAACATTATTTAAGTGCTTGTAAAAATATAATCACTGGCATTAATGGAAAGATTAAATAGCTCAGATAGATCTGAAGAAATTAACTATACTTTAGCACAGAAAAAAGTGTAAAAAAGTATTTTAGAAGGGTTTAATAATCAAAGTATAAAACTGGAAATTCTAATATGTCTACTTTTTAATTTGTGCTTCAGGAGGAAAAAGTACTCACAATTGAAGAAAGACCTATTCCTCAGCTTTAAAGGGCTCTATGAGTACAGAACAGAATAAATAAAAATAAACCCACACCTAGACACACATAGTAGTGAAACCGCAGCTCACCATAGACAACCTTAAAAATAACCAAAGAGCAAATGACAGATTCTCTGCAAAGGCACAATTACTCTCCAACAGCAACATTCACGGTATCTTGAAAGTGTTAAAATTCTAGACCTAGCTAAATGCTCATTCAAGAATTAGAGTACAGTAATAAACATTTTTGACAAAGCAAAATTGAATAAATTTGTCATTTATGGATCAGAAAGAGCTGAAAGTGAAGAAAATTGAAGCAAGAAGGAAGGACTAAGCTGAAAAACAAGCAAAGTAATTAGACAAGAGAAATAAGTTTAAGTATCTACTGTGCAACATAGTGACTATAGTTAATACCAAAGTATTAATTTTTTAAAAAGCTAAAAAAATAGAATTTTAAGTGTTGTCACTACAAAAAAAAAAGAAAATGTAAAGTAATGCATACGTTGATTGGCTCAATTTAGACATTTGACAATGTGCACATATTTTAAAATACCATGTTATACACCATAAATATGTAATATTTGTTTGGCAATTAAAAATCAGTGAAAGAAAATAAATTGATGGCAAAGGTACACTATGGCTTCTGTCTGCCTGACTTCTGGTAGGAACACAGGAATTGTTCTTGAGTCCCAAGATGGGCCATCTGATGAAGGGATATGGTAGCCAAGTTCCTGGAGGAGATCTCTTTTGTTTCCTTCCATGACTTCTTCCTGGGACTGTTTTTTAAGGATGATGTCCTGAAGATGGCATCTCTTTAGAGACATAAAAAAGGTGACCAGAAAACCAGTTTCAAAATATTCTTGGCTATTATGACCTAAAAAGATTTATTTATCTAGATGTTGAGTGGCAACCAGTATTCATGATGTCATCCTCTAGGCAAGATAGCCATTATATTTTTGAGGCAAACTTTTGGGAAAATAAATAAGCCAACACCAATCTCTCCTTGCAAAATACCTGCAGGTGCCATGGCCCTGTGCTCCTGCATCTGATTCCTTCTTCCTATTAGGGACATTTTCACTGTCCCTCTCAATCTCCTAATCAGGAAACCCCTAATCACCTTTAAAGTCTAGGAATGATGAGGAGGTGATTGCAGAGCATCCAGTACCCTGCTGTGGCTACCAGAAATATGAAATGAATTAAACCTAAGTAAGGAGAAAACTACATATATTAGGCAAGAGTTAAACAACATAGGCTTTCAGATAAAAAAAATGAGTAGGAAAATAAAGGTTAAAAACATAATGCTAAAACAATTTGTTTTCATCAGGAAGATATAACAATTGTAAACCTGTGTGCACCTAAGACATTCCTTCAAATTTTTCAAAACAAAAGTTGGCAGAATTGCAAAGAGAAATTGGCTGGTTCATAGTCTCATAGAAATTTAACACACCTCTCCCAGCAGCAAATAAAACAAACTAAAGGATATCTTAAAACTGAAAAACACTAAACTAATACCCTGGGGAGAATAGCCTAATTTCTCTTCTTGCCTTATGAAGAAATTTCCTGAACAAGAACTGAGAAACTGCTGGACTCCACAGGGATCAGCCAACTGAGGTCAGATTTCCTTCACACCTAACAAAGAGCCAGGACTAGAAATCTGTTGGGGGTTTAAGTTTAAAACCTTAAAAGGTACAGCCCAGAGCCCAGCTTGACCCTACCAAGAAAGAACAGTGACCTCAGCATTTACAGAGGAAGGTCTTGAGCTAAGTACCCACAGAGTCCAGGGAACTAAGCCTCCAGACTCTCCCAGAGTGGGACAGCTACAGGTGAAGGCCATGGGCCTCAAGTTGACTGGTCCTGCCCTGTAGGAATTTAAATAGAAAAATCATTTGGGGCAATTTGGACAGTCAAAGTGATGGTGGGTCTTCTGAGTAGAGTGGATCCTCCAGCAGAGAAGAGTGTAGGCCCTGCTCAGGACCAATCAGGGGAGGTTCCTCACTTGAAGCAGTGCCGCCCACCTATGACCCCCCCACCCTTCCTGCTGGGGCCTGTTTGAGTCCTGTTGAAAGGCGCTCAGGACACCACCTGTAGGACCCCTGTCCAGACCAGTCCTGCCCAGGACCAACCAGGGTGGTTCCCCACCTGAAGCAGCAACACCTACCTGACACCTCACATTCTGGTAGGTTCAGATTTGCAAACTTGAACCTGGAACCAAAAGGTAGAGCAACATGAGGACCCAGGCAGAAACAGCATTTGGAGGAAGGTGATCATCAAAGAGTTGGTGACTGATCTGACCCTTTGACTTGCAAGGAAAAACCACCTGGAGAACTGCCTACTTTCCCCTAAGGAAATCTCAATTCAGAGATCCAGAAGAAGTTCTTCAAAATGAAGAATCAAACAAGGAGAGGTTCACTTCAAACCCAAAAAGGATGCTATGGATAGGGGTTGAGATGAAAACCTTGAAAATATTATCAACAATCTGATTACTAAAAGGAACAATGAGCTAAAAGAAGATATAATGAAGGGACTAAGGGAGAAAACTGAAGAAATGAAAATTTCTGCTATCAAAGAAAATTTCTGTTATCCTTTATACTCATAAAGGAAGTAACAGAGCTAAAATCTGCACTCAATGACATGAAAGGAACCATGGAAGAATTTAATAACAGACTAACTTCTATAGAAAACAGAACCTCAGCTCTTGAAGAAAGAACTTCTGAAAATGAGGACAGGCTGAGGAAGCTTGAGCACATGCATGACAAAAAAAAAAAAAACTCACCGAACACAAACAGAATTTTTAAAATGTCTGCGATGAAATGAGAAGAAACAATCTAAGAGTAATTGGCATACAGGAAGAAATTGAAACAGAAACAAATGGGATAAGGAACATTCTCAAGGAAACTGCTAAAGAAAAATTTGCCCATATAAAAAGAGAGTCAGATATGCTCACCCAGGAAGCTTATAGGACACCCAATAGGCCTAATCAAATGAGAAGCTCACCAAGGCACATCATATTCAAAATGTACAACAGGGAAATCAAGGAAATAATATTGAAAGTGCAAGGGAGAAACAACAAATCACATTCAGAGGCAAAGCAATAAGAATCACATCTGAGTTTTCAGTTCAGACTCTGGAAGTGAGATGATCTTGGAAGGAGATCTTTCAATGACTGAATGAACGCAACATACTGCCAAGAATACTACACCCTGCAAAACTCAGCTTCAAATTTGAAGGGGGAAATAAGGACTTTCATGATAAGAACAAACTAGCAGCATTCGTGAACAGAAAGCAAGCATTACAAAGAATTCTCAAAGATAAACTCCAAACAGAAGAACAAGCTAATATTCCTCAAAACACACAAATAGAGGAAATTCAATCAAGGTACATGCTATCAATAGATAACTAAGACAGCACAGAATTTACTAATAAAACACAATGAATATGAACCACAACCATGTAACAATTTTAACATTGAATGTGAATGGTCTCAAAGCACCAATCAAAAGAGACAGACTAGCAGATTGGATCAAAAAACAAAATCCAACAATATGCTGCTTATAGGAAACCTACCTTACAGTCAATGACACTCACATTTTAAGGGTGAAAGGATAGGGAAAAAAAATCTACCAGGGATACTGCCCAAGAAAGCAAGCTGGAGTTGTAATTCTTACGTCCAACACAGTGGATTTCAAACATAAATTAATCAAAAGAGATAAAGAAGGCCACTACATCCTAGTAAAGGGAACAATACAGCAGGAAGAAATAACCATAGTAAATCTATACTCCCCAAGTACCAATGCTCCCAACTATGTGGAAAAAAAAACTCGAAGATATAAAACCACTTCTGGACCTCAACACAATAGTACTGGGAGACTTTAACACTCCTCTATCACCAATAAATAAATCATCAAAGCAAAGAAACAATAAAGAGATGTTCAGTCTAAACAATACCATAAATCAAACAGACTTAACAGACATCTACAGATGTCTGTTACAGATTCCACCCCAAATTTGCAGAGTACACCTTCTCAGCAGCACATGGATCCTTCTCCAAAATAGATCATATTCTAGTTCACAAAGGAAATCTCACCAAATATAAAAAAGTACATTTTATTCCTTGTATCCTATCAGACCATGATCCCATGACCCTAACAATTAATAAGAAAATGCATGGCGCAAAACACATATATATGTGGAGATTGAATAACACCCTATTAAATGAAGAGTGGATCCAAGAAGACAAGAGAACGGTAATTAAGGAATTCTTGAAAGAGAATGAGAATGAAGTCACAACATATCAAAACCTCTGGGTCAGCATGAAAGCATTCTTAAGGGGAAAATTTATTGCACTGAGTGTCCACATTAAGAATCACAAGAGGGGGCTGGAGCGGTGGCTGGGGGTGCTAAGCAGTGGCTCAGCAGTTATGGCACTTGCCTTGCATGCACAAGTACGCAGGTTCAAACCCCAGCACCA
>PVKS010016752.1:0-22395 GCA_004027875.1 Aplodontia rufa
GGACCCAGAAGAAAGGCAAGGGATCTGGGGATGGGAGGAGGGAGGTAGAGGGGTGTAGGGGGTGGATATTGAACAAATTGTATTGCTGAGTTGTATGCATCTGGGAATATGTGACAACTAATCCCATCATTATATAAAACTATAATGTACTAATAAAAAATAATACATATAGTTAGAAAATACATATAGTTAAATTTTAAAAAAGAACAAGTTGATACTGCATGGTTTTATAATTATGTCATTGAATATTCTAACATATATATCTAAAAAAGTACCAGTAACAATGGAAAAAAATTTCTCTTGATTTATAAAATGCATGGATATGAAAAAAATCAGAAGGAGCTTTCTATGTTACCTGTTCACTAAGCTCTTATAGTTGGAGCATTATTTTTTTGATGCTGTATTGATGATTTTATTATAAACCAGATTTGAGAATTATTGAGGTAGATTCTATTGAGGATCCTTTTCTGAAATTCTCTGGCAAATAATTTTGTCTTCTGATTATGTGTCTTTTTCCTAGACATCATTCTCAGAGGTCCCTAGTTTTAAATGTTCTTGACTCTTGAAAAGCTAGTCATTCCCTGAAAGATATTGAAGTTTTTTATTGCGTACTTGAATTTACATGTCAGTATGATGATAATGATGTTCACTACTTTCTGATAAATGTTTTTCGTAGTCCAAAAGATAATTCAAAAAGATTATGTAGGTTTTTGCTTGAAAATTTCTTTAAGATGTATTGTATTAAGTCTGTAGTGTAAGAATGTTTTATCATAAAGATTATTTACTTTATATAAATAATTGTATAAATAATTTATATAAATTTAAATAAATTATTACATAATAATTTATATAAAAGATTATTATTTATATAAAATAAAAAATCCCTAATTTCTGGCATACAGCTTCTAAAACTCTTATAATCTCCAGAGTAATGAGAGTTTTTTAATATGATAATGAGAAGAATAGTGGCTTGCTAGACAGCTTCTGGATGGTTACTGGTCCCCAGAAATTCCAAGCATGGCTAGAGGGTTGGAACTTTAAATCTGCCTTTCAAGAGAGGGGAAAGACGAAACTGGAGATTGAGTTAATCTCCAACAGACAATGATTTAGTCGATCATGCCTATGTAATAAAAACCTCCGTAAAACATCAACAGAGGGTGGTGGGCAGGAAAGGGCATCATAACTTTAGGCTTCCTTCCCTCTATACTTTGCCTTTTTAGATCTTTCATTCAGCTGATCCTGAGTAGTATCCTTCATAACAAACTGGTAGTGGTAAGTAAATTGTTTTCCTGAGTTCTGTGAGTTGTTCTAGAAAAGCATCAAACTTGAGGGAAGGGGTCAGGGACCCCAGTTTAAATCCAGTTGATCTGAAGTACAGATGGCAACCAGGAACTTGTGATTGGCATCTAGATTGGGGATAGCCTTTTCCTAAGCCCTTAACCTGTAGGATTCATGCTAGTCCTGATAGGTACTGTCAGAATTGAACTGAATTGCTCGACACTTGGTTGGTGTTGGTGGGGAAGCCCCACATACTTGTCAGAAGTGTTTATGGGTGTAGAGACCCAAAGTAAAAGCATTACATTAAAATGAACTTGTAAATTTCACTTAATTTCAGAGCTCTTGTTTGGCAGTCCTTGCTTATGTGTAGCAATGTTGTCCCATACTGGGATCATAGAATGCTCCTGGAGGATATATGTTACAGATTGAACCATGTGAAATGGCCAATACTTAGACCAGTTTTGACGTAAAAAGTATGACTTGATATGATTCAACCCTACAGTGAATCAGTACTATGAATATATGGGATTATAATTCAGTAGTAAATTGCTGAAAGGAAAAAAGAAGAGCCAGCATATTGAATTCCTCTGTGTGAAGTTCTTCTAACATGGTTTCTGGGGGTTGGAGATGGAAACAAGATTTATTTTTAAAGTTTGCTTATAAAAAAATGGAGAGAGATTTTCATATAATTGTTTGGAAAACTTTAATAGCAAGAAATAAGTTTAACTTTTTTATTATTTTATTGGTGCATTATAGTTTTGCATTTTAGTTTAACTCTTTTATAATAACAACTTAAGATTATTCTTATCAATAGCATTCTTTATTACGTTGTCTTTGTGCCATGTGCTTTGTCTATAGTACTGCATTGAATTGTCACAACAACATTCAAAATGGGCATTTTTAATTTTCATTGAAAAAAATCTTAGGCCCTGGATATCCAGTTAGTAAGCAGCAAAACTTACTTATTAACACATCTTTGTCTTCTGTAAAACTTTTGCCTTTTACATTTTGCTGGTTCTGTGTTGAGCAAAAGATGCCTAAGGAATAGAAGATATGTAGTCCTGATCTTTGAAAAATTTCTTATATAAATGCCATTTTAAAAATTATATATAGACACCAAGAACATACATCTAGATAAATAAAACAGGAATGTAAATTATGGTTCTAAATGCCAAGACTTTGCATTCACAGAAAGAAGGGTGGTCTTGAGTAGGGAGCCGGGCAATAATGAGAAGTCAGTGTATAATAAATACTTCTCAGATGTGATGAGTGCTGCTGGTATTGTCTTAGGATCAGGAAAATTATTGTTATGAGAGAATTTGGTGCATTTTCCACTGCCATTTTACATGATGAAAAATACAGTTGAAATGTTAAATGTTCCTTTGTTTCCGATATGATGTGATTTCAGAAATCAGTCCACTTGTGTGGCTGTTTTCCAAAGCAGATGAAACCTGCATAATTGATTTAAGTAATATGTTAGACCTCAGTCCAAAAACGGTTTTAGTTGATTGTGGTATTCATATTTGCTTTAGAAAAATGTTTGTGAAAATGAAGCTTCTAGATTGTTGCATAAGGATGTGGTCAGCTACTTGAGGTCAAGAAAGAAGGTCCTCCAGCAGAATGTCTGAGTGTGTAACCTTGCTAAGATTTTGAAAGTTCCCATTTTTGTCTTCATTTTTTTTAAAAATTAAGTTGCCTTTTATAATTAATTTTCTGTTTGAAAGAAAACTTTAAGGTAATTAATGACGACTATAGAATGAAACATTAGAATAATTTCATGATTGGCATGTAAATTCACTCTGTTATAAATTCAGAGAAAGGACACCTTAGAAAACAGAGGAAGTCAGCCTCTACTGAGCACTTGAATGAGGCTGCTCTGAGTTGAGATGCGCTATAAAAATGGATAGCATAAAAATGGATAGCTCGCATTATGGAAGAAATTTTTTGTTTGTATTTAAAATGCATTTCCCCACTGAGCTTATGTTGTATGTGGTGGGTAGGTTCCCTAGCCTACCTTCCAAAATCAAATGCATGAACTACTAGAGGACTTATTTCCTTAAGATCTATATGTTTTGTCTTTTGCCCTGTGGAAACTGGTCTACTATGAAGATACTGTATCATCATACTCATTTGGGCTGCTATCGCAAAATAACTTACACTGACTAATTTATAAACAACAGAAATTTATTGCTTACAGTTCTAGAGCCTGGGAAATCTTAAGATCAAGGTGCTGGCAGATTTGCTGTCTGATGAGGGCCCATTTCTTGGTTCACACTTAACAAACACTTTCTTATTATGTCCTCATACAGTAGAAGAGACAAACAGGCTCCCTTTGCCTCTTTTATAGGTCACTAATCTTACACTTGAGGCCTTTTCCTTATAACCTAACCACCTTCTCACGATCTCATCTCTTAAAACTACTTAATAAAATATTGAGGATTAGGTTTCAACGTATGAATCTTGGGAGTGACACATTTAGACCATAGCATATTGCTTTTCTTGCAACCTTCTCAAAAAGTAGCTGCTTTTTCTCTCGCAGGTCTCAGACCATTGGGCTATAAAAGTGCGGTAGATGTTTTCTTTGTTCCTCATTACTCTTTTCAGAATTCCTATTCCTTCCTGTCTAAAAAAAAAAAAATCCCAATATTTGAATTTCATATCATCAGTTTTTAATTAAGTACCACCTCCTACTGTGGCTGTCATCTGTTGATTCCTGAATTTATTAGCCCTTGTTTCTTTTTTAGTTTTATTTAAGTTTTAGTCTTGGTTCACCATCATTCTTCCTAACCCTCTTCCTGTTTTGAGTTCTTGGTGATTATCTGACATCCTGCTTCTCCTACCTTGACCTCTTCCATTGATTTTTACTTTCCACATGACCTCAAATACCTCATTCCTGTGGTCATATTCTTGTCTTTATTCTAGTTACCAACTCCTCCATAATCTTAATTTCGTGTATATACGACCACTGCCTCCTATCTTTATAGTCTCTCCTCTTGTTTCTCAGTTTCAACACAGCTCTTAAGTTGTCCAGCACTTTTGGTGTGTTGGTCCTATCATTGGTTGACCTGTTGTTCTGTCCACTTGGCTTGGATTCCACATCGTCTTAATCATGCCTTGCTTGCATCCTCAACTCTCCTGCTGTCTGCTTTCCCTTTAATTTGATATAATCCCTTCAATGAAACCCAACCCTTTTTAAGCACAACTCCATGTACTCCCTGCTCTCAATCTGATGGCTAAATGTTGCTGGAGAAACATACACAACCATGCTGAATGGTCTCACTTTCAGTTTATGACCAACCAACTCTAAATTATGCTGAATATCCTAGTCCATTTAATTAATTGTTCACTCCCTTCTTCCTTTCCTCTAATCTTCAAAATCTCTTACCCTATACTTTCTCCCACTTATTACCTTTGTTCTTATATCATTGAGAACAAACAATTGGTAGACCTGCAGACCTCCCACACCTGCTACCCACTGGCATTGCTCTTCTTTGTATAGATGGATGAACTATCTGCTTCTATGTATTAGGTCCGGTTCACTCTCATCTCAAGAACTTTGCTAAATTGTCTCTATCCTACACCATTATTTTTTTCACTTTCTGCTGTATCATCGTATCATCATAACAACATGTTACTTTTCTTTGTTGTTGAGAAAAATCACAAATTATTTCAGCAGGATGATTGAAACGTAATTAATATATCACATGCTAATTTAAAGTATATAATGCAATGTTTTTAGTATAGTCATTGGGTTATGCAACCATCATTACATTTACTTATAGAATATTTTTGTTCCTCCCATGCCAAAGAAAACTTCACACTACCCTTCCTCTGCAGTCCCAGGCAATTACTAATCTACTTTCTGTCTTCACAGTTTTGCCTATTTTGGACCTTCCATATAATTGGAACCATAATATGTAGCATATTATTTTTGGGGTTCAGTGATATTGTGGCATGTATTTGTACTTCATTCCTTTTGGTTCCTTTGTTGAATCCAGAGACACTTTACCACTGAGCTACATCCCAAACTTTTATTTTTTATTTTGAGACGGGGTCTCACTAAGTTGCTTAGGGCCTTGGTGAATTGCTAAGGCTTGCCTCAAACTTGTCATCCTCCCGCCTCAGCCTCCCAAATAGCTGGGATTATACCATTCCTGGCTCCTTTTTGTTCTTTTTTACAGTGCATTTTATTTATCCATTCATTAGTTGATGGAAATTTGTGTTCTTTCCAGTTTTTGGCTGCTAAGAATATTTGTGTACTAGTTTTTGCATGGATATATGTTTTCTTCTCTTGAAAACCTGGGAGTAGAATTGCAGGGTCACATGGCAACTCTATGTTTGAACATTTTAAAGGGCTGCCAAATTGTCTCCCAAAGCAGCTGCACCATTTTGTTTTCCCATCAGCAGCCTATGAGGACTCTAATTATTCCATATACTTGCCAACACTTGCTTCTGTCTGGCTTTGATTACAGAGATCCTAGTGGATGCTATTTCCTTGGGCTTTTGATTTACATTTCCCTGATGTCTAAATGATGCTGAACAATTTTGTATGTGCTTACTGGTAATTTGTACATATTCCTTGGAGAAATGTTTATTCAGATCCTTTGTCCATTTTACGTTGGTTTACTTGTCCTTTAGTATTGAATTGTGAGAGTTTACTAGATATTTTGGACACAAGTCTCTTAACAAATATGTGGTTTTCAAATATTTTCTTCTATTCTGTTGCAAGTTTTTCTTTTCTCTTTCTGAATAGTTTTCTTTGATACACCAACTTTTTCAGTTTTGAAGTTCAACTTGTCTGTTTTTCAGGGTGTGTGTGTGTGTGTGTGTGTGTGTTCCTGGGAGTCACATTCAGGCCTCCCATATGCTAACCTAATGCTCTCCCACTGAGTTACACCCTAGCCCACTAGGTACTTGTATTTTAGGTATCATATCTAAGAAACCATTGCCAAACCCAAGGTAATGAAGATTTATTTATTCCTGGGTTTTCTTCTAAGAGTTCTATAGTGTTAGTGCTTAGATTTAGGTATATGATTCATTTTCAGTTAAAATTTGCATATGTTTGGTGAGGTAGATGTCCAACTTAATTCTTTCTTATATGAGCATCCAGTTATTCCAGGCCCATTTTGATGAACAGATTAGTCTTTCCTACTGATTTTTCTTGATAATCTTGTTGAAATTCAGTTGATGATAAATGTATGCGTTTTTCTGGGCTCTCAATTCTACTATTTGGTCTGTATATCTAGTTCAGTACTATACTTCTTTTAGAGAGAGAGGGACAGTGAGAGAGAAAGGCAGAATCAATTTTAGTTTAGTTTTTCATGTGACTTTCTTTGCTCAGGCACTTCATTGTGTACCTGGTGCTGGGGTTTGAACCCATGTACTCGAGCATGCTGGGCAAGCGCCATAACCACTGAGCTCTGCTCCAGCCCCCTATAGTATTTTTATTACTGTGACTTTGTAACAAAACCTTATCTTAACTTCATTTCCTTTCCAGTGCATTGTTTCTCTTCTCTTTCCCTGAAAAATCTGTGCTCACCATGGCTGCCAAACCCTTCTAAGGTGTTTACTTGCATGTTCCCAATACTTTCACCTGAAGATATGTCAGTCTGAGTTGACTCTTAATACTCCACCAAAACTATGCATGCTAACATTTGTTATTCTAAGTGTCAAAGGGGTATTTTATAGTGGCTTAGTTTCATTTATCCTGTGAGTAATGAAGTTGAGCATCTTTTCATATATCTGTTGGTTATTGTTTTAGTCAGCTTTTTCATTGCTGCAACTAAAACATCTGACAAAAACAATTTTAGGCAGAAAAGTTTATTTTGGGGGCTTATGGTTTCAGTGGGCTTAGTCCATAGGCAACTGGTGCCATTCCTTGGGGCTTGAGGTGAGGCCGAACAACATGGCAGAAGAGTGGCAGAGGGAAGTGGGTCAAGGCATTGCCAGGAAGCAGAAAGAAACTCCGCAATAGATACAAAATATGTATTGCAAAGGCACGCCCCCAATGACCCACCTCCCGCAGCCACACCCTACTTGCTTTAAGCAGACAGTTAATCTCTATCACGGGATTAACTCATCATGCTAAGGCTCCTGCAACCCAATCATTTCACCTCTGAGCCTTTGCCTTGCCTCGCATTTTGAGCTTTTGGGGGACACTTTTCATCCAAACCATGACAGTTATTTTTCTGTCATCTTTGAAGAAATGATTATTCAGATCTTTTGCAACTTTAAAATTGGATTATTCATTATTCCACTACTGAGTTGTATGAGTTCTGTATAAATTTTGTATATTAATATCTCTTATCAGATAGATGATATATTTTTCCCAGTTTGTAGGCTGCTATTTTATTGATCGTTTCCTTTGTTGTACAGTTTTTCAGTTTGATGTAGTTTCATTTATTTATTTTTTGCTTTTGTGGCCTGAGCTTTTTGGTGTGTTATCCAAAAATATCATTATCCAGGCCACCATCTAGGAGTTTTTCCCTTATGTTCTCTTTAAAGTTTTATATTTTCTGTTTCTATTTTTAGTGTTTTGTCTGTTCTGAGTTGATTTTTGTATATGGTATATGATAAGGATCTAATTTCATTCTCTTGCATGTGGACATCAGTTTTCTCAGTACCATTTATTGAAGAGACTCTTTTCTCCATTGTTATCATCTTGGTACCTTTATCAAAAATCTGGATAAGGTGTAATGTCATACAACCTAAGGCATTTGTAGAGAAGTATTGGGAAGGAGTGGGGGAGGGATAAGGGAGGGTAATTGGGGGGGCTCTGGGGGTAAATCTAATTTTCAGAATTTATATATCTATTATATTATTTCATTAGAAGCTTGTTTGATTGTTCAACAAATAAATTTCTGAATAAAAAATCAGTTGACTATATATGTTTGGATATTTAAAAAAATTTTTGATATTTATTCTGTTCCAATGGTCTGAGTATCATTTTTATGTCAGTAATATATTATTTTGATTATAATTATATAATATTGTTTGATTATTATTATAGCTTTGTAATATAATTTTAAGTCAGGATGTATGATGCCTCTGACTCTTTCTCATAAATTTTTGGCTGTGTAGGGGATTTTCATAATTACATATGAATTTTAGGATTTTTTTTCTATTTCTGGGAAGAATATCACTAGGGTTTTATAGGGATTACATTGACCCTGTATATGCTTTCGGTGATATGAACATTTTGATAATATTATTTCTTTTCATCCATGAACATGGGATATCTTCCAATTTATTTGTATCTTATTCAGTTTGTTTCATCAGTATTTTATAATTTTCAGTGTACAGATTGTGTTAGGTTTCCATCACTATGACTAATACCTGAGACAATTGGTTAACAATCAGTTGTAAAGAGAAAAGGTTTATTTTCACAGTTTTGGAGGTTCCAGTGTATGATTGGCTGGCTTCATTGCTTTGGGCCTGTGGTGAGACATCATGGTGGGAGCTTGTGGTAGAGCAAAACTACTCAGCTTGTGGCTAGAAGGCAACAGAGAGAGATGGGTCCTACAGCTATGGTCCTACAGTCTCCTTCAAGGACATACCCCCAATAACCTAAATAGCTCCTACTAAACCTCATCTTTTAAAGGTTTCACCATTTCCTAATAGTATCTATTTGGGAACCATTCCTTTAACACATACCCCTTTGGGGGACACTTAAAATTCAAACTACAGCACAGATTAAATTTTTGATTAAATTTAATCCTAAATAATTTATTTATTTTATTTATTTATTTTAGTTTTAGTGCTATTGTGCATGAAATTATCTTCTTGATTTATTTTTCAGTTAGGTTGTATATAAAAATGGAATTGACTTAGAGTCTTGATTTTGTGTACTATGATTTTACTGAATTCATTTACTAATTCTAATAGCATTTTGGTAGGGTCTTTGGAGTTATTTTTATGTGTAGGATCATATCATCTGCAAATAGAGATAATTTTACTTCTTCCTTTGTGATTTGAATGTCTTTTATTTCTTTTTCTTGTCTTGTTGCTCTTGCCAGTACTTCTAGTACTACTTTTTTTTTCATTTTTTTATTAGTATATTATAGTTTTACATAATGATGGGATTAGTTGTCACATATTCCTAGATTCACACAAATCAGCAATACAATTTGTTCAATATAACTTTTAGTACTATTAAATAAAAGTGACAAGTGGACATCCTTGTCTTGTAATGGATCTTAATGGGAAAATGAGTTTTTCCCCCACTGATTATAATATCAGTTGTGAATTTAAAAAAAATAAGTGGTCTTAATTATGCTGAGGGGTTTCCTTATGTTCCTGAACTATTGAGAGGTTTTGTCAAGAAAATACATTAAACTTTATCAATTTTTTCATATAAAGGTGGACATCTGGTTTTCATCATTCATTCTGTTAATATGATGTATCACATTGTTTTGTGTATATAAAATCAGTCTTTTGGACCAAGGATAAATTACACTTGATCATGTTGTATAATGTTTTGTATATGTGTTTACTGAGCATTTTGGTATCTATTTTAATCATGGACATTGCTATGTGGTTTTATTTTCTTATGATGTCTTTGTCTTAGGTTTCAAAGTAATGTTAGTCTCATAAAATGTATTTGAAATTATTCCCTCTTATAGTATTTTTTTGGAAGACTTTAAGATACATTGGTACAACTTCTTTGAATGCTTGGTAGAATTCAGTTATGAAGCTATCTGGTCTTGAACTTCTTTTTTTGGAGTTTTTTTATTACTTCTTCACTCTTTTTATTATTGTTGCATTCAAGCTATTTCTTTTTGACTCAGTCTTTGTAGGTTGTATTTTCCTAGGAATTTATCCATTTCTTCTAGGTTGTCCAATTCATTGGAATATTATTATACATAAGTCCCTATGATTCTTTTTTTATTTTTGAGGCATTTGTGATTGTTTGCTTTCATTTTTTATTTTAATTACTTAAGTATTCTCACCTTTTTATCCCAGACTAACTAAAGATTTGTCAACTTTGCTTATTTTCTAAGTTTAATTGATTATTTATGTAGATTTTTTTTATTTTGTATTTGCTTTAGTTATGCTCTGATTCTTATTTATTTCTGCCAAGTGTGAGCTTGGCATTTATTTCTATAAACTTCCTTCTTAGAATTGTTCTCCTTAAGGTGGGCATGATGGTATGCACCTATAACCCCAGCAGCTTTGAGAGGTTGAGGCAGGAGCATTGAAAGTTCAGAGTCAGCTTCAGCAACTTAAAATAAAAAATAAAAAAGGGCTGGGGATATTTCTTAGTGGTTAAGCTCCCCTGGGGTCAATCTCTGTTACAAAAAAAATCATTTTTCCTACATTCCATAGTTCTTACTGTGCTGTGTTTCTAAGTGTTATTTTCTCAAGATATTGTTAAATCTCCCTTTTGGTTTCTTCTTTGACCCATGGTTGTTCAGGATCATATTGCATTTCCACATTTGTGAATTTTCCAACATTCCTACTTAATCTTGGAAACTGATTTCCAGTTTTATACTTTTGTGTTCTGAAATGATACTGGATATGATTTCAGTCTTTAAAAAAATTTTTAAGACTTGTGGTCCAACATATAGTTTGTCCTGGAGAATGTTCCATGTGCTTTGGAGGAAAGTGTGTATTTTACCTGCTGTTGGATGGAGAGAAAGTTCTATTTATTTCTGCTAGGTATGTTTGATCAAGAGTACAATTCAAGTTTAGTGTTTCCTTATTTCTGTCGGTCTGATCTATTTTTGTGAGTGTAAGTGAGGTATCAATGTCCCATACTTTTATTTTTGTAGTACTCAGGATTGAACTAGTGATTTTTTAAAATTATTTATTTTGAGACAGGATTTCACTACATTGCTCAGGCTGGCTTTGAACTTCCAGTTCTCCTGCTTCAGCCTCTCAAGTATGTAGGACCAAAGGCATGCACCACCACACCTGTCTCCCTAACTTAATTGCTCTTTCTCTTTTATGGACATTTATATTTTGTCACTACCTCAGGCATCCCTGAGGGCAGGTGGGATGGCTCAGATCAGTCGAACCAGTCCCCTGGGGGCTGAGCAGGAGGGTGAGTGCTGCGACCAAAGTCTGGATCCTCCTCATTGGAGACCCCCTCCAATGGCCAGGGAAATGAGTCAGTCACACAGAGTTGGTGGCAGCTCAAAATCTGTTTATTACCAAGGCACACGGGTTTTTATAGGGGGGGCAGAGAGCCAAGGAACCAATGGTGAAGTGGCAGACCGGCTTATCCCAACCAATGAGGGATTGTCATATTGGTGTTGTAGTTTAAAGGGGTACAGAAAGAAAGAGGAAGCAGCCCTCAAGCACATGCTTTTTTTGCGCTCTTTTGCTCAGAGCGCACGGAGCATGAAAGAGGAAGCTTAAAAGGAGAAGAAGTGTCATGGCGGCCGGTGCAGCGTTTGTCTTTTGCACAGTGCCCAACAATATTTGGTTTATATGTTTAGGTGCTCTCCTTTGTTGGGTGTGTATATATTTACAATGGTTATATTTTCTTGATGAATCAATCCCCTTATCATTAAATAATAATCTTCTCTCCCTCTCTTTTTGTATGTGCGTGTAGTGGGGGATGGGATGGGACTGGAAATTGAACCCAGGATGTTCTACAATCTAGGAGAGCACTGAGCTACACCCCAGCCCTTTTTATATTTCATTTTGAGACAGAGTGTCGCTGAGTTGCCCAGACTATCTTGAATTTGCCAATCCCCTTGTCTTACCCTCCCTACTAGCTAGAAATACAGGTATGCCCCACCATGCCCAGCCTTCCATTTTAGTTAGCGTTTGTGTTGCTGTGACTAAAACACTTGACAAGAACAACTTAGAGGAGGAAATGTTTATTTGGGGCTCATAGTTTCAGAGGTCTCTGTCCATAGATGGCCAACTCCCTTGCTCTGGGCCCAAGATGAGGTAGCACATCATGGGTAAAGGGCCCAGCAGAGGAAACTGCTCAGTTCATAGTGGGGCCAGGAAGCAGTGAGAAAGAAAAGGAAGAAGGGGCCACATGGAATGTGCTCCCTTCCAGGGAACACCCCCAGTGACCACCTCTTCCAGCCACACCCACCTACCTAGTTTCCACCCAGTCAGTCCATTCAAACTAGGATGAACTCAGGGCATGGCTTTCATAATCTTATCATTTACCTCTGAATATTCCTGTATGAACAAGAACTTTTGAGGGACACCTCATATCTAAACCATAGCACCTTTTTTTCTCTTGTGATAGCTTTTTAGTTGAAATCTATTTAATCAGTTATAAGTATAGTCATTTTTAGCGTTTTGTTCCATGGAATATCTTATTTAGTCCTTTTACTTTCAACCTATGGTCCTTAAAGCTTAACCCATTTTGTCCTGTTGTCTCAGATGTGAAAATATAATGTATAATATAATTATATAACATATAACTGTATAATAAGAGGAATATGATTATTGTACATTATAACTAAAATTAACTAGCATAGTTTTAATTTTAGTATGTATTAAAATTACTATCGTTATATACCTAAGCTCAAGGTTGTGATTTCCATCCTATTTTAGTGCATCTGGATCAATTTCATTGAACTATTTGCAGAATTAAAAACTTGGGACTTATGAGCTAAGTGGATTTCTTATAGACACCATATTTGGATTTTTTTTTAAAGATGTATTCAGCCACTCTGTCTCTCTATCTCTGTCTCTCTCTCTCTCTCTCAAGAGAGAGGGACAATGAGAGAGAGAGAGAGAATGAGTTTTATTTAGTTTTTCACGTGGCTTTCTTTGCTACAAGACTTTCTTGTGTATGTAGTGCTGGGGTTCAAACTTGTGTACTCACATGTGCTGGGCAAGCTCTGTAACCACCATGCCACTGCTCCAGCCCCCATTCTATGTCTCTTGATTGGAGAATGTAATCCATTTACCTTCAAGGTTATTATTGGTGGGTGAGGGCTCACTGCTGTCATTTTATTGTTTGCTTTCTGGTTGTTTTATAGTGTTGTTCCTACTTTCCTCTCTTGTCTATCTTTTTATTTTGATGACTTTTGTTGTTTTTACAATGCTAAGCTTTAGCTCATTTTTCTTTATTGTTTAAATATTTGCTATAACTTTTTGTTTGTTGATAACTATGGGACTTACATAAAAACATCTTGTAATCTATCATTTTAAACAGATGGCAACTTCTATCACATACAAAAACTATACTTTTACCTTTCCCTTCACAATTTGTTTTTCATGTCAAAGCTTGCATTTTATATTATGTATTCTTTAACTTACTATAACTTTAATTTTGAGTTTTAACCTTCATTCTAGAGATATATATGATTTACAGATTACCATCACAGTTTTGGAGTATTGTTAATTTGATTATGTACTTATCTCTACTAGAGAGTTTTATGCTTTCTTATATGTTCGTAACAGTAATTGTTACCCTTTCATTTCCATATGAAGAACTCTTAAGTATTAATTAGTCAGGTCTAATGGTAATGAACTCCCTCAGCTTTTGTTTGTGAAAGACTATTTCTTCGTTTCAGAACATCTTTGTGGGGTATTCTTAGCTAGCATTTCTTTCTTTTAGTTCTTGAAACATATATCCCATTTTCCTTCTGACCTGCAAGGAGAAATCTACTGATACTCTAATGAAAATTTTCCTGTATGTGACTTGATGCTTTTCTCTGATTTTTAAATTTACTCTCTGTCTTTGACTTTAGGCAGTTTGATCATAACGTACATTAGAGGGGCCATCTTTGGGTTAGAAATATTTAGGCATCTTTGATTTTTGTGGATCTTATATCCATAATTTTCCTAAGATGTGGGAAGTTTTCAGCAATTATTTTATTAAATAAGCTTTTTATCTCTTCTCCTTCAAGGAACTCCTAGGATGTGAAAATTTGTGTAATCGTGTTACCTATGTCTTATAAACCTGTCTTCACTCATGTTCATTCTTCTCTTTTTCCTCTGCATCATTGTAAAAAGACTTGTCTTCAGGTTTGCATATTCTTCTGCTTGATCAACTCTTTAAGTGAAGCTCTCAATTTATTTTGTGTTTCATTGAATTCTTTAGCTCTAAGTTTTTTTGTTTCTTTTTTATGATATCTATCTTTGTTGAATTTCTCATTGAGGTCCTGAATTCGTTTCCTGATTTTGTTGAATAATATCTTTGTATTCTCTTGTATCTGGCTGTTTCCTTTTTGTGCAATTCATCCATATCTGTTTCTTTGGGGCCAGTTATTGAATAATTATTGCATTCCTTTGGTAATGTCATGTTTCCTTACTTGTTAATGTCCCTTATGACCTTGCAATGATGTCTGTGCATTGGTGGGACAGTCATCTCTTCTAGACTTTACAGAGTGGCTTTTGTAGGGGAAGATTTTCACCTGCAGATAGGGTCTGAGGATGCTAGCTGGGTAGAATATAGTGGCTCTGGTTCCATGTGGGTACACTGGTGTAGTCTCTATGCAGCTTCTTCAGTGTGATCACTGTGAATAATTACCGTGGGTTATTTAGTGGTCCAGGCTCCAGGAGTTTGTGGCAGTGATGGTGGTTACATGGGTAGTTAGCACAAGAGTCTTCAGAATTGTCCCAAATTTGGCTTCCTTAAAGTGGGGAGCTTTAGTTGAAAGAAACTCTCCTGGTATTGGTTCTGACATGGTTCATAGATAGCTACATAGGCCCTGGGGTCCAGAGCAGAGGTCCTCTGAGCAGCTGTGAAGTTGGGTTTCTGATCTTGGTGTCTTGCAAAACTATTGTAGCAGCTATTTCTTGAGACGTGGGTTCATTCTCCAAAACCCAAGTGGATGCAGTTCTTCCCCTAAGTCAGAATCTGTTGCTCTGAGCGTACTCCAGAAACTTGGGCCCAGAGTACTAGGATATAACTGTGATTCTGACCCATGAAGGGAAGGTCATAGCACTATCATGGCTCTGAGGAAGGAGGGTGCTCTTGATTCTCATGTTCTGGGGAACAGGACATAGTTGCAATGTTTGGACCTGGAGCCAATAATTCACAATAGCAGCTTCTGCTTCAGGGAATGAGGCACCACACAATGGATATTCTCGACCCTGGAATAGTAGCCATGGTGGGACAGGAACTCAGGACCTATGAGGCGATGTTGAGCAGCAGCAAGGACCCAGAATGGCTAGGTGCTACTGTGGTTTGAACCTAGCGTACACAGAGCAGCACAGTGCTTACTCCCGTCTTTGGAAAGCTGGAGTGCCTCAGCATCTTTGACTTTGAAGGGATAGTTCAATTCTAGATTGCTGTGATTGTTTGGCTTTGTGGGCAGCATGGCATAGCTTAACCAAGGCTCTGATTTCCTTGGATACAAGGTACTGTGTCTTTTTAGCCCCAGAATTTGCTATTGCAGCAATCAGCAGAGCCTCTGGATCCCTGCAGATGGGGAAGCATATCAGTTTTGGTTGCAAAGAGAGATACAACTACTTCAGTGTGCAAAGCATTGCCTTGGTTGGAAGGCAAGTCACCACTTCATCTTGGCTATAAAAGTACACCAATGACTTTGATAAGGAAAACAGAGTGACTCTATGGTAGATTGGCCCTAGAAGGTAGGTTGTAATAGCAGTCCTGCACTGGGATGGCACCTTACCAAGTGGGGGTATGCAGTTGCAGCTGAGCCTCATGGATGCATAGTTACAATGGTTGCTTACTCCTGGAGTAAGATGAACTCTAGCAGTACCTCTTCTTGCAAGATGGCCCAGAACCACAGCAGCATGGGCAGTGGTGTGAGTACTAGGGGTATGGGGATAGTATCAGCCTTTTCTGTGGGAGTAGGTGAGCCTGTGGACTCGAGGGAGCACCCTCAGCTGTACTCAAAGCCTGCGGAGACTGTAGGAATCTCCAATGGCAAGAGACTGTCTGAGCCCCACAGTGGTGATTAGGGCTGCTGGAATCCTCTTACCTTTTCCTCACAGGGAGAAGTCCCTTGTACTTCCAAGCTGATCCTGACCAGGGGGATGTGATAGTGGAGACAAGGTGCTTTCTTCTCTTCTCTGGTCATCCTGGGTTTCTGCACCCTACAGGATTGCCGCTGCTTCTTCGCTATTTAGTTTTCTTTTAATTATTATGATTGAAATGTAGTTGTTTACTGTTTTTCTCAGGACAGAAGAGTCCTAAGAGGTTCTAGTTGGCCACCTTGCTGATGTTAATATGTTTAGTTTTGTAAGGAATTGCCAAAGTGTCTTGCAAAGTGGGTATTATTTTTCATTTCAGTCAGAAATGAATGAGAGTTCCTTTTACTCTACATTCTCTCCAACATTTAGTGGTATCAATGTTTTGGATTTTGGCCATTCTAATAGGTGTATAGTGGCATTTTACTGTTTGGGTTTTTCTTTTTTTTAAAGAAAGAGGGAAGAGTGAGACAGAGAGAAAGAACAAACAATCTCTATTTAGTTTTTTATATGACTTTCATTCTGGGACACTTTGTTGTGTATGCAGTGCTGGGGTTTGAACTCATGTACTCACGCATGCCAGGCAAGCACTGTAATCACTGAGCCACCGCTGTAGCCTGGCATTTTACTGTTTTAATTTGTGTTTCTCTGATGACATGTGATGTAGAACAACTTTTCATTTGCTTACTTGCCTTCTGTGTATCTTCCTTTGATGAGGTATTCTGTTCAGGTCCTTTGCTCATTTATTAACTGGATTGTTTGCTTTCTTACAGTTTTTTTTAAGGGTTCTTGATGAATTTTGGATAATACTTCATCAGACAGGTCTTGTAAACCTTTTTTCCCCAGTATGTGGTTTATGTTCTCATTTGACATTGTCTTTTGCAGAACAGAGGTTTTTTAATTTTAGTGAAGTTTAGCTTATTATCTCTTTTATGAATCATATCATTGGGTTTTTTTCAGAAAAATCATTTTATTTTATTTTTTATTAAGAAATTTATTTGTTGAACAATCAAACAAGCTTCTAACAAAATAATATAATATATATATAAATTCTGAAAATTAGATTTATCCCCAAGAGCCCTCACCAATTACCCACCCTTATCCCTCACCCCCTTCTTCCCAATACATCTCTACGAATGCCTTAGGTTGTATGTCATTACACCGTATCCAGATTTACAACATGAGAATTGACCTCCTTTTTCAATGGCCAGGGTCTAGCTCCAGCCTCCACAGATGAGTGGAGACATTCGACTCTTGGTTCTCTAGGTTAAGCTGATTTCACTCAGCATAATTTCTTCCATAGCTATCCATTTACCTTCAAAGGCTGCAATATTGTTGTTTCTAATTGCTGAGTAGAACTCTATGGTATATATGTACTACAGTTTTGGATCCATTCATCCAGTGAGGAACATCTGGGTTGTTTCCATAATTTAGCTACTGTAAATTGAGCTGCTATGAACATTGATTTCGCTGTGTCACTGTAATGTGTAGATGCCATACTCCAGGTCACTTAGGTTTTCATCTATATTATCTTATATCTCCTATATATATAGGAGTTGTATAGCTTTGCAATTTACATTTAGGTCTATGACCTATTTCGAGTTAATTTTTGTGCAGATGAGTGTGTGTTTGTGTGTGTTCAGTTGTTCAGCACTATTTCTAGAAAAGATTACCTTTGTTCCATCATACTGTCTTTGCTTCTTTGCCAAAGATCAATTGACAATGTGATTCTGTTCTTAGACACTGTTCTTTCCCATTGATCTATTTATTCTTTTGTCGGTACCATACTATCTGGATTACTATAATTTCATAATAAATCCTGAACTCGAATATTGTCAGCCTTCTACCTTCACTCTCAGTTTTGTTTTTTGTTGTTGTTGTTTGTTTTTTTAAGAAAGAGGGACAGTGAGAAAGAGAGAATCAATTTTATTTAGCTTTTCATGTGGCTTTCATTGCTCCAACACTTCATTATGTACATGGTGCTGGGGTTTGAACCCATGTCCTTGCCCATGCCAGGCAAGTACTGTAACTGCTGAGCCACCATTCCAGCCTCTCGTTCTTGTTTTAATATTGTGTTGGTTATTCTATCTTTTAGCTCTCCATAGAAACTTTAGCATCGGTTCTTTGATAGCTACAACATAATTTGGTGGGATTTTGATTGGGATTGCACTGAAGCTATAGATCAAGTTGGGAAGAACTGACATTTAGGCAGCATTAAGTCTTCTTGTCTATGAACATGGAACATCTCTTACTTAGTTCTTCTTTGTTTTCTTTTGTCAGAGTTTTCTAGTTTTCCTTATGCAGAACTTGCAGATATTTTGTTAAATTTGTACCCAAATATGTCATTTTGGGGAGATGTTGATATAAATGGTATTGTTTGTTTAATTTCACATTCTACTGGTACATTACTAGTACATGGGAAAGTGAATAACTTCTTTTTTTCTTTTTAAGAGAGGGATGGGGGAGGGAGAGGGGAAAGAAAGGAAGGGAGGGAGAGAGAGAGAAAGAGAGAATCAAATTTATTTATGCTTTCATCTGGGTTTTGTTTTTCTGACACTTAGGTTTGTATATGGAGCTAGGGTTCAAACCTGGGTCCTTATGCATGCCAGGCAAGTGCTACAACTGCTGAGCCACCACTCTAGCCCAAAAGTGATTAACTTTTGTATATTAACTTCATTATCCTACAGCTTTGGAATAATCAATTATTGGTTCCAGGAGTTTTTTTGTTTGTACTTTTAGATTTTGTACATAGACGGTTTTATTAATCCATGAACAAAGGAAAGTTTTATTTTTTTCTTCCTAATCTTTTTCTTTCTTTTTATAATTAATTAGGTAGATATTCCAGTACAGTGTTGGAAAGCATTGGCGGGAGGAAACATCCTTGCCTTGTTCCTGAGGGTAGCAGGAAAGCTTCAAGTTTCTCAACATTGAGTGTGAGGTTAACTGTTTTTTCCCCCCAGATGTTCTGTATCTAGATGAAGAAGTACCATTATATTCTTAGTTTGCTGAGAATTTTTACTATGAATGAGTCTTAGATTTGTGAAATTCTCTCTTTCCATCTATTGTTATGATTGTATGTTTTTTTTCATTTTTAGTCTCTTCATTGAATGAATTTTATTGATTGGCTTTTGAATGTTGAACTAATGTTGTGTCCCTGGGATTAACCTCACCTGAGTGTATAATTTTTTTTTTTTACGTTGGTAGATTCAAGCTGCTAAAATTTTGGGGGGGGATTTTCCCACCTGTGTTAGAGATGTTAGTCTGTAGTTTTCTTGCAGTTTCTGTCTGGTTTTATGTTTGTATAATGCTGGCCTCAAAATGAGTTAGGATATGTTTCTTATACTTCTATCTTTTGTTAGAGTTCCATCACTGTGACAAAAATAAGTTAATGGAGAAAAGGTTTGTTGTGGACCACAGTTTCACAGGTCCGTGGTTGCCTTTGCGCCTGTGGCAAGACAGCGCATCATGGGGGAGTGCATTGTGGAGGAGGTCTCTTCACCTTATGGTGGTAGGAAGCAGAGAGAAGAGGAGGGCCCAGGACCCAAATATCTCCATCTGTGGTCAGCTCCCAACTTCTTTACACTAGAACCCAACCTCTTAAAAGCTTCACCACCTTTAACACAAGGGCCTTTGGGAGACCACAAACTGGTTTGTGGGCTTTTGGGGAATACTCCAGACCCAAACTCTAGCATATTATCTGAAAAAAATTTTTAAAGAATTAATAAAATTTCTTACTTAAATGTTCAGTAGAATTTGCCAGTGATCCTGTCTGAGCCTGGTGCTTTCTGTTTTGGAAACTTATTATTTGTTCTGTTTCTTTAATAGATATAAGCTTATTCAGATTTTCTAAATCTTTTCTGGTGTATTCTATGCACAGGAACTCAATTGAGGGAAAGAGGTCCAGTCACAACTAGCAAGTCACAGCTCAGCTGCCTCAAGAAAATCACCGTCCTGCCTCTATGGCCCCAGGGAGGATGAGCAGGATGGCCCTAGGAGTGACAGAGTTTCAGTTTTCTTACATGCTGACTGAAGGGGTTTTTGCTTTGGCCTAACAGCTTTGGAGGCACATCTTCAGTAGGCTAATATGTAGGCATTTTGCAAAGCTTTATCACTTAGGTATTGCCATTCTTGTCATAACCAACTGGTTTTGTGACAGGAGTGAAAAGCTGCTCCTTTTCCTGGGTTTAGTATTTGAGTGCTTCCTCCTATGGACATCTTTTCTGGAATACACACCACACTGGGAGTATCTGCCAGTTCCTCTAAGGGCAGGGTTTTAGCTGCAGCGGGGCTTCCCCATCTTGTCACTTTAGCTGGGAGGTTCCCCCTTTTAACCTCACCACTGGAATCTGCCTTTTTGGTTGAATGTCTTTGATGGATTTTTTTCTGCTGCAGTGGTTTTGACCCTAGCATTGGTTTTTAGTTCTTGATTTTGCTTTCCATCTCCTTGCTTACATTGTCCATTTATTCTCATATGGTATCTACTTTATCCTTTATGACCCTTAGCACGTTAATCCTAGTTGTTTTAATTCTTGTTCTGATAATTCAGCATCTCTGCTTTGTCTAGTTTCATGTTTCTTCAGGTTATGTCTGTGCTCCTTCAAACTGTCTTTTTATTTGCCTTATGATTTTTTCTTGATTGCCAGACATGATGTACCAGATGAAAGGAAATGCTGTAAGTGGACCCTTAATAATGTGGTGGTAAGGTATGGGAAGTATTCTATAGTCCTGTGATTAGGTCTGTCTTTCATTGAATCGATGCCTCTGTTCTATGAACTTCACAAGTATTTTCTTCTCCTCCTTTAGATGGGACAGATGGTTGGAGTTGGTTCTTTCCCTTCTTCTAGGTCAGTCAGGCTCTGACAAAACCTCAGCAGGTTGTCATTGGTTAAACCATTTCTCCCGAGGATAGTGCTTGTTAAGAAGACTAGAGTGCTCTAATATTTTTCAAAATGTTCACTTTTGCTTTTCCTCTTTGACATGTATAAGGAACTTTTTCTCTGATATTTATTGTAAGAATCCAGTTGAGCTCCTGAAGTAAGTGTAGAGGGTCCTCCTATGATTGGGTCAACCACAGAGTGGTCCATCGTGAGCCTCCAGCAATTCGTGAATTACAGTTCAGATTTTCCTACCTAGTTCTGGTTCCTACTGCAGTTTTCTTAGAGTTTTTGTACTCTGGTAAACTATTCTTCCTGTCTTCATTCGTCTGTTTTTCCAGTCTTGATATAGCAGTTTGCCTTATGTCCTCACCTCCCTTAAAGTATCCAAGAAGCATTGCTGATTTATGAATTTGTTCATCTTTTTGCTTGTTGGAATGGGTGGCAAATTCCGAACTTGCATGACAAGCTGGGTATGGAAAGTTCATTTTACTAGCTTTTCATTTTTAAAAAGTAAATCATGAGTCAATAAAAGAATCTGTACTCCGGTCCTTAATATCTCTTTGTTTTTCATCTCCTCATACCCTCTCCTTTGTGTATTCCTATCCAGCATACTGGTCTTTCTTGTACATGTTTGGCATTCTCCTAACTTTGTATTGGTTGTCCTTCTGATTAAAATGGTCTTTACCAATATCCGCAAGACTTACTTTACTTCCTTGTACACCTCTATAAACTTATCCCCAATCAACTTGCACTCTTACCCACTTACCCTAAGTGTGTTTTTGATAGTTTCTAAGATGCTCTACAATGTGTTTTTTATATGTATTGTTTAACCTCTGGTACCAAATATAAGCTCCATGAGAATAGGGGTGTTTGCCTGTTTCATTCATTAATGTATCCCAAATTCCTGCATCTGTCTCTAGCCTGTTGTAGTTGATAATTGAATGGCTAACGAACATATGAACAAATGTACACGATCACCCTTGTGTTCTTTATGTGCCTTTTTCTACTAGGAATCTTCCATCCTGGTGTTTCCCTTCTTTTCTCCTGTTATGTACTACCTTCCTCAAATAATAATTCTAATCTTTAAAAGCCTTGGTTTTATCTTTTCTGATAAAATCATTTCTATTTGTTGTCCTGATTCTGAGATTAGTATGCATAATTGTAATCACCCTTAAAACCAAGGAAATCAGTGTTAAGCATAGCTACAGTTCAGAGTAGTGAAAGAGAGTGAAATTTGCAAAACATTTCAGGATTTTTGGGTAGTTTCTTTGAGAAAAAGAATACAATTGTCATTTATAGAAGCTAGTTTAGGGGGAACTTCTCAATATTTTAGGTGTGTAAGAATCACCTTTGGACCAGGCTCAGTGGTGCAGGCCTATGA
>PVKS010016752.1:22495-43413 GCA_004027875.1 Aplodontia rufa
AGTCGCTAAAGTTCTCTGCAAAGGGGACCAGAGTGCATTTTCAGTCTGTGGGGGGTGGGGTTTCTGATGCTGTATTTCTGGGGTTTCTAATGCTGTATTTCTGTAGACCTTGAGCATGCTTAGGATTAAAAGCAGGTGTAAGCGAGAAGTTTTCTTGTTAGGTGTTTAGAATGTGGAAGAAAACTAGGAAGGAGTACTTAAGTTTGTTTATCTATGACAAAAACAACTTTGGACTTCCTATTCCTTGAAGGGATATTGAAAATGCAGCCCCACCATTTTTTTAATACTTTGGAATTTCTAGTGTAGAAGGTTCACTACATTATAGAACTGTTCACCCACTATTGTATAACTTACTGTTATATAGTTGTTAGTTCTATTGAAGCAAGATATCTTTTTGTAATTTTTATCTATTGGTCCTAGCTGAGTTCTGTAAAGCCACACAGAACATACAAATGTAACTTGTATTAAAATATGAGAGACTTATAATCCTTGTAACTTTCCCAGAACTTTATTTTTAAGAGAGGGAGGGAGGAGAGAAAGAGAGAGAGAGAAAGAGAATCAATTTTATGTATTCATCTGTTTTTGTTTTTCTATCACCTTGTTGTATATGTGGTGCTGGGATTTAAACCTGGGTCCTTGATCATGCCAGGCAGGTGCTCCAACCATTGAGCCCTCCAGAGATGTTTTAAAATACCATCTCATCCTACTTTGTGAAATTTTATTCACCATGAGAGAAGGATATACAGCTTTGATCTTTTAACTTTGTTTTTTGATTCTGTATCCAGAGTCAGCTCTTGTTCTTTTCCTGTCTGTCCCAGCTTTTTTCTTTGTTCCTAACTCTGCACCGTCTGCTTTTCTCAGTACAGTTTTTTCCAGGTGTTGGCCAAGTCATGGTAGACATGGTCCCAGGTTTGTCAAGAGTAGCAGAGCTTCTCTTACTCTGGAAATCCAGTTGTTCTAGTGTCTCTTTTCCCCTACAGATAGGTTTCTTTTGATATCTGGAGCTTCAGTGAATGAAGTGAGGATGATATCAAGAGTCCAGTGAGACAGAGCAATCTTCCTTACTGCATCTCAAATTTTCCTTATATTATTTCCCCCTATTCTTAAAGTACAAGTTCCTTCAGTAAGCATTTACTGGTAGTTATTCTTTTAAAATTTGTTGTTGGGGCTGGAGTGGTGGCTTGGCGGTTACGGGGCTTGCCCAGCATGCACAAGTACACGGGTTCAAACCCCAGCACCCACGAATGCAACCAAGTGTCAGAGCAACAGAAGCCATGTGAAAAACTCAATAATAAAAAAAAATTCTCTCTATCACTGTCCTTTCTCTCTCTCTCTCTCTCTCTCTTTTTAAGTTGTTATTATTTCACCTTGGTTCTGTAGGGGTGGAAGCGTTTGATTCTGTTCCTTAGGCATCATAACGGTCATGACTGGTACTCTTGAAACAAAAGATAGGTTAAGAAAAGAAAAGCATTACAGATTTATTTAATTAAAGTTTTCTGTGTCATGGGATCCTTCAGAAATGAAGACCCAAGCTGGAGATATATACCTAACATGTACAAGTTTAAAGAAATTATAGAGACAATAGCTGTTAGATTAATATCAGTGCTGTTAGAGATTGGCTGTTCTTCAGCATAGCTGCCTTGCAAGCAGTTATGACCTGAAATATTCAAATTACTAACTCTAACCCCACTTTCATTCTTATCTACTGATTTATTGCACTTAATACCTCATTTGTTATTTAAAACAGTAAAGCATTAACAGCAAGGTTTCTGCTGGGTGAGTTCTTGGGTAATTTCCTCTGTTTTCCCTGAGGTATGCTGCCAAAATTGACTTTGCCAGACACTTTATTTAGTCAATGTTTCATTGTTATTGCTTGTTAAACCAACTGGGTAGGTCTTTAGGATCGTGCTTTTCTAATTGGAGAACAGTTAGAACTGATTACATTTTCTTTTTTTTTTTTTTTTTGTCTATTAATATGAGATATTGGGATGGGGAAAACAGGCAGGTAGAACAGAAAATTCATGATTTTTTGGTAACAAAATATTATAAAGGAGATCAAAATACAAAAAGCAATTAATCCCACCATCCAGAAATAATCACTACTAATATTTTGATCTAGTTCTATATTTTCAAATATAAAATTGGGATTATACTGTGTGTTCAGCTTTGTTTTATAACTTGCTTATTATCACTTATCATTTTATTGGATATTCTTTTTTTTTTCTGAGAAAGGGACAGTGAAAGAGAGAGAGAGAGAGAATCAATTTTAGTTTTTCATATGGCTTTTGTTGCTCCAACACGTGGTTGTGTATGTGGTGCGAAGGTTTGAATCCATGCGCCAGCACATGCAAGGCAAGTGCTGTAACTGCTGAGCCACCGCTCCCGCCCTTGGCTTTCAGATTGATTTCGCTCTCTAGTGCTGTGTGTGGAACCCAGGGCTTTGTGAATTCTGGGCAAGCACTCTGCCACTAAACTATACACCCTGTCTACCTTTAGAACTTTTAAATAGCTGTATAAATACTCCCCTATGGCTGGATCATAATTTATCTGACTTTTCCCCTATTGTTGGGCTTTTGGATTATTTCAAATTCTCTTTTTATAAATAAAGCTGTAGTTAGCATTCCTGGCATACCCATATTTGTGTATATCTTCAATTACCTCCTTGAGATATTTTTAAAAACCAGCTATTCATGAGACATAGGGTATAAATATTTCTGTGGCTCTTGATACATAAGGCCAAATTGTGCTTCAGAATTTTTATATGTGCTTTTTTATACTCCTATCAGTGTAGCAGAATATTCATTTTATCATATCTTTTCCAAATGTGGTGGTACTCCTATAGTAATAATTTTAAAAATAATCAGATTAAATTTGCACTCCTTTGATTACTAATGAGGTTGCTTTTTATGTTTATTTTCCTTCTTTACTTAATAATCTGCATGTCACAGTGTTTCTGAAAATGCGTTTACCCCAATAACAAGTTTACCTACTCCTTATTTTTTTCTTTCGTATGTGTTGTTTAATATTTAGATTTTGCCTTTTAATCTTCACTATGAAATACTTCGTGTCATCATGTAGTCAATTACCTTTTCATTGTGATTTCTGCCCCTTCTTTTTTCCTAAGGTGTTTATAATGTTTATTCTCCACCCCAAGATCAGACAGTAATCTATAATTCTTGTAATTTGCCTACTTCTACTGTGTTTATGGTTTTTTTAACATTGAAGTTTTTAATCCATTTGGAATTTATTCTGCTAAGATACAGGGATTTGATCCCACCCTCCCCCAGTTTAAAGAACTGTCCCAGCACCATTTATTTTTTTTTTATTTTTTTATTTTCTTAAAGAGAGAGGGACAGTGAGAGAGACAGAGAAAGGGAGAAACAACTTTATTTCGTTTTTCACATGGCCTTAGTTGCTCCAACACTCAGTTGTGTACGTGGTGCTGGGGTTTGAACCCGGGTCCTCGTGCTTGCCAGGCAAGCGCCGAAACCGCTGAGCCACCGCTCCAGCCCAGCACCATTTATTTTTAAGTCCTTTCTTTTGCCACTATGAGAAAGGTTATCTTGGTCAGTGCTTCAATTTTAATATATTACCAACATATGATACATTCCAAATTTTGGATTGTAAGAGTTTACAATTTCATATCTAATGATTTTGCAATAATATGTCATTGTTTTTGCACTTGGTGCTGAGGTATAACCCAGGGCCTTGTATATGCCAGGCAGATGCTGTAACATTGAGCAACTTGCCTAGCCCTTTACACTTCTTGATTACTAGTGAGGTAATAAAATATTTTCATATTTTAATTGGCTTCTCCTGTTTTCTTTGTATTACCTGTTCAAATCTTTTGCCCATTTTTCTATTAGTTTGTATTTGTATGGATTTGTAAAAAAAAAATTGTATGCTGTAGGTAGCAATTCTACATTACACTTTTTAAGAAATAATTTTCCCTAGTCTGTGATTTGACTTTTGACTTTGCTATTAAATTTCAAAATAGTTGAATTCATCAATCTTTTATAGTTTGTGTGTTTTTAGTCTTTTTGCTTGTTGTTTGTACTGGGGATTGAACCCAAGGGTGCTTTACCATTGAACTATATCCCCAACTCTTTTTTATTTTTATTTTGAGAGAGTCTCACTAAGTTGCCTGGGCTGGCCTTGAACTTGCAATCCTTCTGCCTCAGTCCCTCAAGTCACTGCATTTACAAGCATGCATCACCATGCCTGGCTAATCTTATTTAATTTGATGAATAATTATTGAGCATCTACTGTGTTCCAGGCACTGTTTGAGGCACTTGGGATACATTATAAACAAAACACAAGATTTCTAGAGCTCACATTCATTCATCCTGAGTTTATAAAAATATTTACCCCTTTTCTCCTAGGAGTGTAAGTTATATTGTTTTTCTATTCTTTCTTTTTTTTAGATAAACATGACATAAGAATGTACAATGACATGATTATAAAAGCATGGAGTTTAACTTGTTCTAATTCAGTCTCCAGTTTTTCCTCTTTCTCTCCCTTCCTCCCACCCTCTGTTCTTTTTTGATATGCACAACAATAGAATATACATTGACATAATTATAAAAGCATTGTTTTACTTTTAGGTCAATAATCTATACTGGATTTATTTTGTATATGGTGTGTAAAGTAAGAAATCTAGTTGTATTTTTCTATGTGAGTTTCTAGTTATCCCAGCATCATTTATTATTTAATATAATAATTTCTCCACTATTTAGTAGTGGTCCTCTGTTGGGTATCAAGTTTCTACATTTGTATGGGTTTGTTTCTGTGTCTGTTTTGTTTGTTGACATATTTCTCTATTCTTGTACCTGTATCACACTCTTACTTACTGTAGTCTTATAATAAACTTTAATATCATAGGTCTCCCTATCTTATTTTTTTTCAGAATTGTTTGGTCTATTCTTAGTCTTTATTTTTCCATGTGCATTTTAGGATCAGCCGTTCATTAGTTGTATCTTTGGTTATACCTGGCTTCCTTTTCAGGGCTGCTTTTTGCTGAATTTGGTAAAATCCTATTACATTAGTGGTGTTTTCCATCTTTAATAGTGTTGACCTTTGAATCTCTGTAGCTCCTACCTGGCTGTCATCCTCTCTCCCTTCCTCCTTCCCTCCCTCTCTCTTTCTGTTTCTGCCTTCTCATATTTGTATTCTCCTTCCTTCTCTTATGGTCATTCTAAAGAGTTCTTTTAAAATGTTTGATTTTTTTAACTTTAAAAAGTACTATATGGGGGCTGGAGTGGTGGCTCAGTGGTTATGGCGCTTGCTCAGCATGCACGGGTACATGGGTTCAAACCCCAGCACCCACGTATACAACTAAGTGTCAGAGCAACGAAAGCCATGTGAGAAACTCCATAAAAATTGATTCTCTCTCTCTCTTGCTCTCTCACTGTCCTCTCTTTAAAAAAACAAAAAAAAAAGTAGTATACGATGTGCATGTTGGGAGAGAAAAGCAATAGAGAAGTATAATAACACAAAAAGTGAATGTCGCTCTGATAATTGTATGCCGTGGCCTTCTAGCTATTTTCTGAGTATGTATAAATCTGTTTATCTTTTAAAAGATCATATGTATAATTCTTTGTAGTTTGGTTTATTTCATTTATATTTAAAAATGCTATATGAAATAAATTCCATGAATACTATATGAAATTCTGTAGCTCTCATTCTTTTCAATGTCTGTACTGCATATACAGTAATTTAATAATTTCCCATTTTATGTATATCTATATATATTTTATGTATAATATCATATATATATAATATATATCCATATTAATTCTCCCATGTCTGTACTTCAGGTATATGCCATGATTTAATAATTCCCCAGGGATTTGTAGTTATCTACATTTTGATCTTGCAGCTGCTTTCAATTATTGCTCATCTTCACTGACAAAGTGGAGGTTGTGCAGTTTATTTTGCTATTCCCTGTGCCTTCCCTTTACTCTTCTCAACGGGTCTTAGTGAGGTTCTACCAAGAGGTCTCCTATTAACTTTTCAAGACACTGGCATGTAGCTTTCTGAAGGGGGAAGAGTTAGCTGCAAACCTCAGTATAACTTTTTAAGAGTTGGGGTCTCACTATGTGGATCCATGCTGACCCCAAACTCCTGGCTAACGTGATCATGTGTCAGCCTCCTGAGAAGATGGGACTACAGGTATGCACCACCATACCCCTGATACTCAGTATAATTCTTTAGTTTGATGCTGTCTGTATTTTACTATGAAGGAATACAGAAAAGATTTTTTAAACATATGTCCTAGAGGAAAGTGTGTGTGGTAAGTGGTAAAGGTAGCAGGGAAATTGTAGAATTGAGAGATGAATGAGTTTGAGAAAATGAAGATGGATAACTTAAGCAATTCTTTGCCATTCCCTCAGGGCTGAGAGGGCAGATCTTGGGATTTAGCTTTTTTCTTATTATTATAATTTTTGAAAGAAGTTAAAGTTGGATCTCTGCCTTATATAATTTGTCCTTTTCTTAATCTTCCTAGCCTCCACCAGGCAGCGTGAAAATGCCTAATGTACCCAATACACAACCAGCAATAATGAAACCAACAGAGGAACATCCAGCTTATACACAGATTGCAAAGGTTAGTTTATGTTAACTGTGTAAATTTATATTAGAAATTATAATATCTGGGGCTCCAGTGGCGCAATCGGTTAGCGCACGGTACTTATAAGAAATTATAATATCAATTACAATTTGCTTTTAGAGCAAAGTAATTCCTTGTACTGTTGCATTTCTTAATTTTTTAAAAAAATTTTAATTCACTTTTGAGTCTGGATTAGCCATGTTGTTACCTTATAAGTACTCCCTCTTTCTCACCCTCTAGCATTTGCTTTATTCCATTATTAGGAATTATTGAATTAATATATCTTGGTATACAATTTGTATAGTGAAATTTTCCTTGCCTTTGGTTTCAATTTTTAATGCATTAAAACTGTTGCCATTATGGTAACAATGATAGTACAATAGATATTATTAAGAGAAGAGAGAGAGTTATGATGGCTAAGCAGTGGTCATCAGGAGGAGTAGAAGATGGCAAAAGGCCTAGGAATATGGAGGTGAAGTTGTTGCCTGGCATCAAACAGATAGTTTACAAATGAGCTTTGTTAAGCATATTATTCTTTCACCTCAGTGTCTTATGATATTTCTGATATTATAAAATATTCTTACATTTCTAGGAGTCTCATGTGTCATTTAACCTAGTTTATCAGAGCCAACTTATTTTGCGCTTCATTTTTCTGTTTATCACTTTTCTTCAACTGTTCCCCTTGCTTCTGTTCTCACTTTCATTTAAGCACAAAGGTCACCTTAATTCATTTTCCAGATTACATGAGGACTTACTATTCTAAGAGGGGTTTTTTCCTATCCGATGGACTCAATATTACCATAGAGGGTTTTCATAACCAAAAGACCAGAATGAGCCACATATCTCCATAATATTTTCTGAAATTGTAATCTTCAATAAATTCCTGTATTTTGGAAATATACTTGAAGGTTTTTTGGTTATTATTATTTTTTCTTTTTGTGTACTGGGGCTTGAATCCAGGGTACTTTTTCTACTGAGATACCTTCCAGCCTTTTTATTTTTTATTTTGAGACAGGGTCTCCCTAAGCTGCCAAGGCAGGTCTTGAGCTTGCAATCCTCCTGCCTCAGTCTTCTGAGTATCTGGGATTATAAGTGTGTGACCCCCATGCTTGGTTGAATTCGATTTCTGTGATGGTAGAGTAGCATATAGCATATAAATATTAGAATATTTTGTTCTTCTGACAATCTATTCACATATTGATAACTTTTGTTTAGGAACATGCCTTGGCTCAAGCTGAACTCCTTAAGCGCCAAGAAGAACTAGAAAGAAAAGCTGCAGAATTAGATCGTCGAGAACGAGAAATGCAAAACCTCAGTCAACATGGTAGTACACAGAGAAGTTTGAAATAAAAATGTCTATCCTAGCTCTAGGTCATTCAGATTGTGGATAAGATCCTGCCCTATTTTCCTATTCTAGCAAAGAGATCAGGCACAGCAGATTGCCTACTTGATACTCTGCAGCTCTCTGATCTTAGCTGATTTGCATAGCCTTTTGGTAGATTAGAACAAAGTTGGCCTCATCACAGAGAAAGTGAATGCAAATCTGATATCTTTGGTTCATTCTAAGCCCAGGAGCCTTTGATTCTGCACTTGGGCTCTCTGAATCTATTGAACCTTTTAAGTGCGTTTGAGTGTACTATATTCAGACCAGGTTCAAATTATCTGCCCCAGTTCTCACAAGTACATCATATTTGTCAAAATAACGTTAGAAAAATGTATTTGTAATTACCCTGGGAAGCCCAGGGTATTTATATGATGTCAAAGAAATTTGCTCTGACATCTCTTCAGGCTGTGACTATCAGAGATCACTTGAAGCAGGAGTATCTTAAGGAAAGCTGACAGTGTCTGATAAGATGGGATAAGAGAGCTGGGTAAGTTGTTGGGATACCTGGGACCAGGATGGAATAAAATGACTAGGGCAACTGAAATAAACAGAATTATATCTTCCTTATCTCACAATGTGTAGTCCTTCATTTCAGAATAAACGAAGACACATTTATCCTGGGTCATTTTCTAGCTTACAACATCAGAGATGGCATCTATAGAAGGAAAAACAAAAGGTTTAGTGGGGATCAATGTTTCTGAAACACTTTAACTAGAATTGGTCCTGTTTTCTTAAGCACTGACTATACAGATTAGTTCTGAGTGAAGTTTTAGTAAAGGTGGGAAGTAACAAAGAGTAGGAAATTAACAGATTTGTGATATGTTAGTCCATTTAACACTTTTTCACCTCAGTACAATCCTGTGAAGGGTGGCCCAGTTCTTATTTTACATATGAAGAAACTAAGGCTTCAAGAGGTTAAGGTGTGGGGCTGTAGCAGTAGCTCAGCGGTTTTGGCACCTGCCTGGCAAGGACCCGGGTTCAAACCCCAGCACCACATACACAACTGAGTGTTGGAGCAACTAAAGCCATGTGAAAACCTAAATAAAGTTGTTTCTCTCTTTCTCTGTCTCTCATTGTCCCTCTCTCTTTAAAAATAAAATAAAATAAAGAGGTTAAGGTGCCTAAACCCCCAGCCAATAAGTGCTGAGGCACTTGTGGTTCTTGTGGTTCCAGAGCCTCTTGAGTATGAGACTATTCTGAGAAATGCCTGAACAATGAAATTAGAATAGTATAATAATACTGTCACTGAGGAAGCATGTTGGGGAGAATCAGAAATAGGTCATGCTACCTTCTACTGTAGAAATTTTCCTGGTCTACAAATGCCTGTAGAATTTAATTTTTTAAAGTTGTAGGATGTAATATTTAAAATTGGAAAATGACCTTTTGTTAATTATTTTTACCTTGTACTTTTATGTTTGACTTCCTGCTTTATTTAAAAATTTTCCCCTGCCATTTCTCAAATTTGATTTTCAATCTTATTTTTTTATATGGACACAATTGTCTTTCCTCAGAGTTCAGATTTCTTTTTCTCTAGGTTTTTGAAGGTGCTTTAATTTCTCCACTTTTTCCATGCGATTGTTCTGTGTTTTCTCACTGTTTTGTGATTTCCTCATATATGTATTGTGGGTAGTCTTATTTAATCCAAACATTGAGATTTCCAAATTTGATTCTTTGGTATTGGTTTTATGGATTTAACAGGGGAAAACTTGAGATTCAGAAGTTGGTCTTTTCTTTCCAGAAGGGTTAGGAATTTTAGCAGAATTATACTGAAAGTTTTAACATGCTGAGTAGGAAACTGAAGTTTAAACACTGCATAGCATTTCCATGATAGCCAGATTTTAAGGCAGAGTATGTATGCATGTATGTATGTGTGTATATACATATATACATATATGTGTATATGCTTTTTTGTGTCTGATTTCTCATGAACATAAATGGTGCATGCTACATATGATGTGATACTGGGAAATTATTTTACCATATATCATTTTCTAAAGTGATATTCTGAAAAATTTTAAAAATGTAAAGCTTGGCTTTCAAAGTTGTAGAAATGTAAAGATAGTGTTACATTTTAAAATAACATCTGTTAAAATAATAGGTTTCCTTATTATGAAACAAAAATAAGAATAGAGCATATTTGATATAAGTAATGTTTTGTTTTTAATTTGCAGGCAGAAAAAATAATTGGCCACCTCTTCCTGACAATTTTCCTGTGGGACCTTGTTTCTATCAGGATTTTTCTGTAGACATTCCTGTAGAATTTCAAAAGACAGTAAAGCTTATGTACTACTTGTGGATGTGTGAGTACAGAACAAATTTTTTGTTTGTTTTAAGTTTATAGTTTTGTTATTAAAATATACCATATTTATACTGATATATTAAAGATCAGAGAGTAACTGGTCTTTTTCAATAGCTGGATCTTAATAATCACAATTTTCAGAGTAATATATCATATTTATATACTTAAAAGTGTCCTATATGTGACAATATGAGCCCTTGGCTGATGATAACCTGTATAGAACTGGCTTTTGAGGAAAGGGCAACTTCTCTGTCACATGGGTGGGATTTTTTAATGATACGTTTTCCTTGAAGAATGTTGATTCTTCATGGAAAGAATCATAAACATGATTTGCTTTGAAAAAATTATGCGTACTATTTTTATGCAAAGGAAGATGATTTAAATTCTTTTAAAAGTCAGCATGATAACTACTTTTTCAAAGGGACATAAAATATTATATATTATAAACTGTAATTTAAAAAATAGCTCTGAGCACAGTTCACCTTTCATTTTCAAGTAATGTGAATGGTTTTTTCCCGAATGCATCTCAGTAATCCGATATATCTTACTGAATAGAACAGTAGAGCAAAGTCTTGGGCTATGTTGCTTTGAGTGTAATTACAACTCTTGGAATAATAAAATGAAATGTCACACTGTAAGAGTTTTGCTGTATGAACACAGACTTCACATTTACTCTGTTTCATTTTATTCCAAATGGTAATCTCAACCTCAGTTGGTGTCATAGTGTCAGCGAAGCTGGCAATTGTGACCTCTTGCCTGCATGACAGTAGGCAATGGATAATTTGTAGGGTACATTCTTAAAGAAGGAAATTGTGTGGATTTACTTGTGATAAGTGAGATTTTTTTTTTTTTGCCTCCCTAAATAGATGAAATAATCTTCAAAATCTTTTTAGGAGCACTCTTCACATAGATAAAATTGTTCTGGAATATGAGAAGCAGTTCCTTTTGGAATCCTTTTTTAACTCTTAAGTTTCTTGTTGAGGTTTTGTTTGTGGCCTCTTGCTGAATCCCCAGTATTGGTATTATATATTTTTAAATATTAAAGCTACAATTTCATATATGTACATTATAACCAACTCATATTTTATTAAATCTATATGTGTCTCTATATTATAGCTGCATTTATGTTTTATGTATGTATTTTTTTAAATGGACAGAAATTGGCCTAATGTTCTATAAGTTCTTTGACTTAACAAAAAAAATTTTTTTTTGTGGGGGAGATAGGAGTTGAAAGAAAATTATACAAGGAATTTAATGAATAGAGATTGAGGGGGGAAGATGGCTAATTTTAACTAAATAGTTGACTATTAGTGTTGATGGTTTCAATGCTGATAGAACTGTTTTGTCTTCAAAATTTATAATATTCTGAGTCTTTAAAAAATGATGAAATTGAGTGTAGCTTTCACTAATTCTGTTCAGTTGGTAGATCTGTTAACCAGTATTAGAGAGAACTCAAAATTCCAGTTGGGATTCTGTTTTGAAGCAGCATTACTTGGAACAGAGTAAGATTTATTGTCAGCTTAGCAATGTGCCTAAATTATAGAATTTCTACTGTTTCAGTAAGTTATTTTCAAGAATATCTACCTCTTGTTGATTTTGGGGTTGACTAACGCTTCTATTGTAACAATAATTTTAATGAGAGCTAATATCTGTTGATTTACTTTGTGCCAACCACAGTACTAATCACTCATGCACATTTTCTTCTTAGGTCCTAATCATACTGTGAGGCAAGTACTATATTATTTGGTTTTATATGTAGGGAAATTAAAACTTAGAGAATTTGAGATACTTGTCCAAAATTACACAAGTAATGCTGGAGTTGGATAGCCAGACTGGAACCCTGGGTATGGATTTCCATGTTATGCCATTTACAAGTACCAAAATAAAGAAATCATGTACATTTAAAAATGAATATGATAAAGATAGGCCTTCAAAGGCACCTGACCATTATTCACAGGGTAAATGATTTATCCTGTAAATGAACTGAAGCAAATAGAAATATCTCTGTGATCTGAGTATGGTGACTTAAGACTATAATCCCAGGTACTCAGAGGCTGGGTTGGGATAATAACTAGGTCAAGGCTAGCCAGGGCAACTTAGTGAGACCCTGTCTCCAAATAAAATAAAGGACGGGGGATATAGTTCAGCAAAGTGCTTGCCTAGCATGTGTGAAGCCCTGGTTTCAACCCCCAGTAGTATACTACCCCCTCAAAAAAAAAAAAGGAAAAAAGAAATATCCCTATGAAATTTTGAGTTTTTAAAAATTAAACAATGAAAAAGAAAAAACAAGCCAGCTATATTAAAGATCATGTAACAAGGAAGGTAATATGCCATGTTAGGTGTCTATACTGTAATTCAGAACTTACTAAGAAGAATATTGTGATAGTTGCAATTTAGGTTCACTAATACTAGATTTGAGTGCCTGAAAAAGCAAATTGAAATTTTATACAAGATTTCTTCAGTGTTCTCTCTATACTTGGGGTCATTGCTCCCTTAAATTGGATTGAAATTAACAACATAGATCATGCCTTTCAGATTACTTTGCCTTTCTTATGTGTTTTCTGAGCTCTATAAAACTGTTCAATAAATAGGCATAGACATTGTAGTCTTCACTGGATACAAGTAAATGAGTTATTGATCGTGGTTGTTGAAAATGTTTAGAAAAAAACTTTTAGTAGATTACACAAAATTAAATTAATATTTTATCTATACTTGGAAGAATTTTGTGGACTTAAAAATGTACATATACATACAAGTTATCTTTTATTCTTTTTTTTTTTTGTAAAAAGAGAGGGACAGAGTGAGAAAGAGAAAGAATCAGTTTTATTTATTTTTTCATCTGACCTTTGTTTCTACAACACTTAGTTGTATATGTGGTACTGAGGTTCAAACCCAGGTCTTTGTGCATGCCAGGCAAGAGCTCCAACCACTAAGCCAGTGCTCCAGCCCCACCTGTCTTTTTTTCTTTAAATGGCTTAGGAGATAAACTTTTAAAAATTATTCCTGTGAATATTGAAAGTTAGAATGATCTTAACATTTGAAACTTTTTTAAGTGGCTAGATATTATTTACTACTACAGAATAATCTCCATTTCAAAGAATTTTGAATTCTGTTTTTAGTCCCTTACAACTACCTTTGTTTTGAGAAAAATAATTTTTAGTATATTTATTAGTAATCTATCTTTCATGAGAATTTAAAACCCTAATGGAAATAGTGTAGTTGGTAAGTTTCTTTTGTGTGATTAAAGGGAATGCAATTTTGAAAATGGAAGAACTCCTACCATTTCTTTAACTGAGAAACTGAAGCTCACAGAGGTTAAATGATTATCTTAATATTAAATGGGAATAACATGGGAGTCTTCACTCTTCTTCTGAAGTTCTTTCACTTAAGAATTTTATTTATCTAGTGCTTAGATGAAACAAATCTAGACATCATAGAATATGTGGCTTCATCCTGTTCCATTAATTATTGGCTTTGTTTCATGAAGAGATTTTAAAAACTTCTTTTTAATTTATGTTGATGTTTTATTATTTAGATTTAATAAGTTTTTTATTTGTTAATTTTAATTCAAGTCATATTTGGCATATTTTATTGTATTGATAATTTATATTTTATAGTATTTTAGTTTTTGTGAGAATTTATTTCCTATAATAAATTCAACCTATGAATAAACTTTTAAAGAATCATTTGTCTTATGTTTTGGTACTGGGTATTTAACCCAGGGGTGCTTTAGCACTGAGCTACCTCCCTGGCCCTTTTTTAAAAATTGTTTTCAGACAGGGTCTCACTAAGTTTTGAGGGACTTCCTAAATTGCTGAGGCTGTCCTTGAACTTTCAATCCTCCTACCTCAGTCCTCAGTCCTGAGGCCTTGGGATTAAAGGCAGGCACTACCATGCCTGGCTTATTTTTTATTTGAGACAGTCCTTGCTAAATTGCTGAGTCTGGCGTGAAACGTGTGATCTTCTTGCCTCAGTCTCCTAAATCCCTGGGATTAAGGGCAACCACTGCCACACCTAGCTAAAGAATGCTTTAAAAAAATTATTAATTGTAATGGGCAAATGTGGTGGTTTAGTATCATATATAGTGACTACAGTGAAATGTTACTCAGATTTTTTGTTTTTAATCTGTAAGGGAAAGTCTTTATTAACAGCGTAGGAAGAGCTTGCCAGGGTCTTTATTAACCAAGGGCAAGGCCGCCTCAGCAGCTGAAATGCAGCATGTTGTGTATGTGTATGGGGATCTGGGGGGTGGGGTGGCATTAATAACTGTAATCCTCTACTAAAAGAGTTTTTTTTCCAGGACTTAAAACAATTAAAAACTCCGAGGGAATTAAAAATCCTTATAGATTTACTATACAGTCCCTGAAAATTGCTAACTCTATTTTTAGTTTTAGTTCAGTTTAGGTCTGTAGCTCTGTTATCTAAAAATATAGTTCTGGGTATAGGATCTTTCTCCTCCTAAGTCCTGTCTGCTCTCGGCAGGCACCGGTTTTCTTCAAGAGCCACACCACATGATTCCTTCCTCAGGGAGGAAACCCTTGTGCTGGTGCTTTTTTGGTTAGATGTGTAATTTCCTATTAGGAGGAGAGGGCCAACAGAAGTTTTTCAACAGTGCATGTATTAGGACTCATTTTCCTGTGTGTATTCTGTTTTTAAATCAAGTGTATGAAACAGTGTTTTGAAAAATACTAAATGGAAACATGGATTAGAATACATTTGCTCTTAGGAAGTCTTTTTTTCATTTACAATTTTTGTTGAATGAATTAATAAATTGAATGTAAACATTTCTTTTCTATTTTGTTTTCTGATTCCACAGTCCACGCTGTAACACTGTTTCTAAATATCTTCGGATGCTTGGCTTGGTTTTTTGTTGATTCTGCAAGAGGGGTTGATTTTGGATTGAGTATCCTGTGGTTCTTGCTTTTTACTCCTTGTTCATTTGTCTGTTGGTACAGACCACTTTACGGAGCTTTCAGGTAAAATGTGTATTTTGAAATATGCTCTTTAAAATCTGTGAAGTAAATAATTTGTAGTATATCTTAAAGGAGAACTCGTGTATTTTCATTAAGATTTTTAATTATTTTATAACAAACCTCCTGAAAGGTCTAACATAGCATGCCTGTGTATTTATTGGATCATAAAATTAAAAAATCCCATTCTTTTCTTCTACTTGAAAAGAAAGACCAAACATAAAAATTATTGAAGGAAAAATAAAATGTTTCAGATCTTAACATTTTTTAAATATTCTATCCCATACAATATACTTGACTTGAAGAAAGATTTTGCTTTTCACCTTTTCCTTCCTTGTTTCTACAATCACAAAATTATGAATGGTTATTAAAGTCTTAATTTTTAAGTGAACTTAGAGAAGACAAATATACATGCAGTGTTTTCACCCAGCAACTTGGTACTTATTGTCTGTGTAAATTCATTTTTGGTTTTTCCAAAGGCAGTGACATTTTATAAACAACTTAGGCTACAAGATGAAATATATTTTGTATAGCATATTTTAATCATTGGTTAGGCTTAACATTTCCTAAGTGTATGTTCTGTGGGATATTAACAGGTTGGAGGAAAAGGAGTTTATTAGCTTAATGAGTTTGAAAATAGCTGGCTAATAAAGTAAAACAAGTTTCTTCATTTCAGAATTTCTTAGACTCTTTAAGTGCCTGGTGTGCTTTTTGACTTGACCATGAAACCATTATTTTTCTGTGAGGCAGCATTTTTTGACTTTAAGAATTAAACATGGGACTTGGGAGGCTGAAAAGGGAGAATTGAAAGTTCAAGGCCGGCTTAGCAACTTGGGGAGAACCTGTGTCAAAAGAATAAAAGAGGCCAGGCTTGGTGGTTCTTGACTGTAATCCCAGAGGCTGGGGAGAATGAGGCAGGAGGATCACAAGTTCAAAGCCAGCCTCAGCAACTTAGCAAGGCACTAAGCAACTTAGTGTCTCAAAATAAGTCTCAAAATAAAAATTACAAAAGAGCGGGTGCTGGGGATGTGGTTTAGTAATCAGTTGTTAAGTGCCCCAGGGTTCATTCTTGGTAATAAATTAATGCTCTGGGAATGCAATTCAGTGGTGGAATGCAACTTAGTGGTAGAATGCTTGCCTAGCATGCACAAAGTCATGAGTTTAATCCCCAGTCCTGCAAAAATAAAATAAAGTAAAATAAAATAAAATGGAACTGATAGCAGTGGTTCACCCCTATAGTTTCAGTTACTTAGGAGGCTAAAAAGGGCAGATGTCTTGAGCCCAGGAGTTTAAGGTCAGCCTGGGCAACATATCCAAGACCCTATATTACAGAGAGAGAAGGACACACAGACAGATAAGACAGACACAGACACACATACCTAACCTAGATGTTACCTAGATAAAAGAAGTGATGAGACAGGAGGATAGAAAAAGAAGGAAGAAGGGAAAACATTAGGAAATTTAGAGAGATAAAACTGTCATACAACAGTAATTTATTGGTTAGAAATGAAGGGAAGGAAAACAGGAGGGAAACTTTGAATATATTCTTTGGATATATTGGAATATGGGAGATTGATTGTCAGGAAATGGGGAGAAGTTCCTCAGTAGATGTGGATTGGAGAAGAATGACAAGAACTATTCCTCCTTGCATCTCTGGGAAGAATGCTGTTGTTGCCCTTTTCCTTGTTATCCAAGTTTGCATTTCAGGGCTTTTAACATCTAAGGCTGCTTACCTCCATCATGTGGCCAGTGTATTATTTATAATGATGCTGGTAGGTGGAAGGAGGAATATCGTTATGAGACTCTTCTTTAGTGATCTGAGACTAGAGACTTGGATTGTAAACCTATCATTATATGGCCAAAATAAACTCTAAAATCCAGCTGCCTACCCATGTTGCTTGAAGTCACCTGTTACCTTTTTTCCTTTCTTTGCCAGTTGAAATTAAAATGCTTTATGAAAATTTTTAATTATATTATTAATCCCTAGGCTATATTATTAGTTGCAGCTCAGCTTTTTAGAGTATATCATGAATATATTATCTGGGTTTCACATTGCAGAGTAGAACTGAAAATATTTTTTTGTGGAGGAAGTTGAATTAAAGTAATATCATTAGTCTGCCTTATTGGTTGGAGGAGGCAATATCTACCAAGCTTCTGTCTGACAAAGTCCAGACTTGGGGAAGGGCTTGGCAAAGCCAGCATTCCAGGATATTGCCAAAACCATCCCTTCTGGAAATTGGCTATGTTCTTGTAATTATATATATTATGAATTTACTCAAATTGGAAACTCTCTAATTGTTACAAGAATTCCATTGCTCAAACAACTGTTGCGGATTGATGAGAAGGGTACTTGTATAACACATGTAGAAGTCATGAAAAATGAAGCTATACTGCAAAACAAAATTGGAAATAGAAAGCAAAATAATTAGAACTAAAGAACAAAAGAAACAGTATATGCAAAAATTGCTTTTCCTGTCTTTACAGAAGTTAAGTTTTAACTTCTTAGCCCATAGGTTAGGATGTACAAATATCTTAAGATTAACAATTATAGGACTTAGGATAGCTACAAAATATCTAGTAAGGTTACAGTAACAAAATAGTTTTAAGTTACTAGTTAATTAGGGCATAAGGGCCTATAACAGCTAAATAAGAAACATCTGAAGGAAAATAGGGAGTCTTGGAAAAGTGTTTGATCTATGCCTTTTATCAAAACACAAAACAAGTATAAGCAACAACATCCTTTTTGAAAATAAAGTCTTCTTGTACATTACATGAAACAGTTCATGAGAATTTGACCATGAACTAATGATAAAGTGGATAGTTTTATGCCTGGTGCTCTGAAACAGTTTAAATGGTTACAGGTGGTCGGTTTGGTTAATGAGGCAGATAATGAAAGCATTGTTTATGCACCTGTATAAAAGAGCTCAACAATAAAGAACAGCAGCATTTTGCTCGAATAGCTTGCTGTGTCTGCTTGCAACTTGCCCTGGAGGTTCAGGTCATTCCTCCGTGCTGACTCCACTTATCCTTCAGGGACCTCAAGAGTTCCTGGGGCTGGCCCCCCCACAATCACTGTATAACTTTGGTCTTTAATTTTACTGATATGCTCAAGAATTTTGTCCTCCATAAGGTAATCCTATTGCATAAATCTTAATGAGTATAATATAGAGGAGTTTCCAGTGAGTATGCTTTTAAAAGCTAAGTTTTCTTGGTGTCAGAATTGAGCATGCTATTGTCATTTGTGAATTTTTAAAAATTGTAATTGTGTTCTTTCACTAATCACTTAACTTGTAAACACTTGAACATAGTTGGTGATTATTGAGAGACCATTATTGTTGAAAAAAGTGCAACTACTGGCAAAAAGACTGAGAAAGGTTTAGAATCCGGGCTTTCCCACTTCAAAAATCTGTGTTCCGTGTTGTTATGGTTAAATGTGTAAAATCTCTCAGAACCTCAATTTGTTAGTGTAAAGAGGATTAAGTATAGCATATGCAAAATGTTTGTCCTGCAAGATGATCACCAAATGGTACCAGGAATTTTTTACTTTTTATCATTTACTTTTGACAAGTGGATTGTAGTTACATTACATTTTGCTTCTTTTAGTCCATTGTCCTCTTGTGGTCCAGTCTGAGCAAAGATGAAAGTATAATTTGTACTGAGGTGTTCATTGTATTGCTAGATACAAATGAACTTTAAAAATTCTAGTTTGATAATCTTTTGATCGAAGATTTTTTTACTATATTTAATGTAATTACATATATACACAGATTTCAATTTATCTTACTGTTAATCATATCTACTCCTTACTATATAAAGTATATCAATTTTATATTCATTTTTTTCTTTTTATCTGAGTCTTTTTCTTCTGTTTCTTATTTATTTTGGTACAGATCTGCTGTCATTGAATTCTATCAGTTTTTGTTTGATTGAAAACATTGTCATTTCTTGCTCATTTTTGAAGTTTAATGATATTAAACTTAAAAGTTGTCCAACTTCCATCATATCAATTGAGAAGTCAGTTGTAAGCTTTACTAGTGCTCTTTAAAGAAAATATCTTTCACCTTAGGCTAATTTAAAGCTTTTCTGCCTGTGATTTTTTTTTTTTGATGATTTTCTTTGTATTCGTACTTCTTGGAGTTTGTAGATATTCTATGATTTATGGATTAATGTTTTTTAAATAGCTTGGAAATGCTTGGCATTATTTCTTCAAATATTGCCTTTGCACCACTCTCTCTCTCTCTCTCTCTCTTTGTAGGCAAATAAATTCTTTATATACACACTTGAGTGTCCAGATTTCTCTGTGGATCTGTCTGTACTGCCTGTTTTTCTTTTCTTATTTTGGTCCAATCATATGTTGCTGTCTCTCAGTATACTTAAAAAATCTTTATTAGGTCTGGAAACTGAGTAAAACGTTGTAGTGGCTTCTTACGATGCTCATTTGTTTCAGAGAGAGTCCACCTGTTGCCTTCATTATCTACTAGCAGACAAAATTAGGAGCTAAGCTGAGTTGCAACTCAAGACAGATGCCATTTTAATCTCTAGCTCTGTACTATTTTATTTTCTTAACAGCACTGACTGAGGATTTCAATTTCAATTTCTCTACATACTTTTTGTGTTTTTGGTTATAGTCATTCTAGTGGGGGTGTGGTAGTATCTCATTATGGTTCTAATTTGCATATCCATCTTTACTAATGATGTTGCATACATTAGCCATAGGTGTATCTTCTTTGGTGAAATATCTGTTCAAGTTTATTGTTCATTTGTAATTGTTAACAACTTTTATATTACATATTTTGTTGTAACAGTTAAGTATTTCAGATACAAGTTCTTTTTATGATTTGCACATATTTTCTCCCAGTCTGTGGCTTCATAGTGGTGCCCTGGAAAACATAAAAATGTTCAGTTTTAATGTAGTATAGCTCATTTAAAAGAAAAAAGTATCTTGTTCTGTTAATTTCATGTCTTAAGAATAGATTGCATAATCCTGAGTTGATAAGGTTTTTTTTTTTCCTTCGGTTTGGGTCTTCCTACATTTTTCCAGGCTGGCCTCAAACTGCTGGGCTCAAGCAGTCCTCCTGCTTCAGCCTTGTGAGTAGCTGGGACTACAGGCATATACTACCATGCCCTGCTGAAATTTATTTCTGGATGTTTATAGTTTTATCTGTTATATTTAGGTCTGTTGTACATTTTGATTAATTTTTGTTTACTGTTTGTAAGGATTAATTTGTGCTTATAATGTGTGTCTAAATTCATCTTTTTGCTGTGGATATCCACATATCCTATCACTATGTGTTAAAGAGACTGTCTCTCTTCCCCCTACCCCCACACACAAAGATAAAGAGAGAAACAATTTTATTTAGTTTTTTCATCTGGCTTTCACTACTCCAAAACTTCGTTGTGTACATGGTGCTGGGTTTTGAACTCATGTACTTGTGCATGCCAGGCAAGCGCCATAACCACTGAGCCACCACTCCAGCCCCTAAAGAGACTATCTTAATAAGTTACCTTTGCACTTTCATTGAAAAATCGCTTGCCCATATATGTATAGGTTTGTTTATGAATTTTCCTCATTGACTTATCTGTACACCTTTGTTGAATATCTATTGATCATAAATATAAGGATATATTTTTGGGTTCTATTTTCATCAATTGAACAAT
>PVKS010016753.1:0-43311 GCA_004027875.1 Aplodontia rufa
TGAAATGATGTTGCTAAGAGGAATCCAAGTTACCATGAAGGGGAAAATTTTGTGAACCTTTTCACAGACCAGATCCCAGAACTCAGGGAAATAAGGATAATTCCTCCTAACCGTAAAATCTGTAAGAATTTATGGTTAAGAATCCAATTAGAACCAGTCAGCATAGGCCAAACTGACATTGAGTTGTCATGGCAGAGGGAACTTGAAATTCTGATGTCATCCTGCTGTCTGTTGACAGTCAACAGGTGGACCTGGGTGGGACTTAGTGGAAACTTCTCTGGGGTCATCAGTAAAGTGGAGTGCAGAGGAGCACATAGTCCTTCTCTTCTCTGAGAGGACCTACTCTGTCCTTTGAATAGTGTCCCCATTTCTAATTCCTTCTAAGAAACTCATGCCTGTTACTCTGAGTGACTTGTCTAAAAGATTTCTTTCTTAATTGCAAGATTCCAGATTTAAAGTGGGGTTTTCATGCTACCTCACTGTTCCTGAAGGTCCCAGCCCTGTAACAGTAACATGCTATAATTAATACTAATAAGTATGTTAATTTTGAATGTTAATGATATACATATTTTCATTTTCAGCAAAATCCCTGTTCTGACAAGCAATTTTGTTTTCTAATTTCCCATTTATTTCAGTGGTCTATTTTGTTTGTCTTTTCCTCCTGTTGAAAAGTTTTCTCTTTGAGTTGGAGAAAGTAAGTTGAAAGGCCTAAATGTTTATACCTATACTTCCTGATAAAAGAAATTAAAATCTTAATTGAGTTTGGTGAGAAGGGACAAAAAATAAAATGTTAAATGTGAATATTTCCTATTTTTCTCATATATAAGATGACTCTCTTACTTTAAAATATTGAACTAATTTTTATTTTAAAATAAATATATGTAAATAGTAAAAAATTTGAATGCATAAAGAAATATAAAATGAAAAGTGTTTCAGAAATCCTCTTAATCACCAACCAGTTCCACTCCCCAGAGATAACTGATTAACAGACTTTTGTGTATCCTTTCAATTTGTTATGTTTGTTTCTTTATAATTATTTATTTTCTAATTATAGCATAATTTATGTATGTCAGGTATTAAATCATGTTGTATGATATAAAGAGACTTGTTTGATCCTGAAATATTTAAAAAATACATACTTTAAAACGATGAGTAAAAACATAAAATACAGGAGAAATAAATAATTAAGGATAATTTATGAAGTATACTTTTTTTTAATCTCCACTTAGCAATATCTTCCAATTGGAAGAAAAGATAACAAGCTTCTCTTCATATCTTAGGATGATGATGATGATGATGATGATTTTGGTGTTGGGTATTAAACCCAGGACCATGAGGATACTGGGCAAGTGATGTACTACTGCGCTACACCCCCAGCCCTTCTCTTCATATTCTAATATGTTGGTTCAAGAAGTTGGCAAACATTTATTTGAAGATATTCTACCTTCTTTTTAAAAATAAATTTATTTTAACTGATTGATAAAAATATAAAACTTTCACATTTCTTATGTTTCAATACATGTATACACTGTGCAATGTTTAAATCAGGGAAACAATATATTTCTCCTCAAATCTTTATGATTTCCTTATGGTGAAAGCATCCTTTGCTGTAGTGCTTTGAAAATGCTGTATTTCATTGTTGTATACAGTTCCCTAAATGTAATAGCACTCCAGATCTTTTTCCTCCTAACTGCAGCTTAGAACCCACTGATGAACCTCTCCCCAGCTCTCCCTTCCTCCTTGGTCTTCCCAGCCTTTGGTAACTACTATTCTACTCTCCTACACAAAGATGGTTACTATGACTCATTGCTTTCTTTGTTCTATAAATGTGTTAGTGAGCTAAGAATATAATGATCCCCGAAATATTGGACCAAGCATTTTGGATGGTGTTTCTTGGTATGATCTCATTGTACATGTTTAGTTTCAATGTTGAGTGGACTATTAGCGATTATTTTTAGATAATTTTTTAGAAAAGACTAGATTTATAAAATCATAATCTCATATATGAAAGTGTGGATAAATGTTTTGAAGTTTAGCATACTTGTTATAAAAATTATTTAATATTTCATTATTATTATTATTTGTAGTACTAGGAATTAAACCCAGGGACACACTACCATTGAGCTCCATTCATAGACCTTTTGACATTTTTAATTTAGGGATAGGTCTTTCCAAGTTGCTGAGATTGGCCTTGAACTTACAATTATGTTCCCTCAGTCTCTGAAGTTGAGGATTATAAGCATGTGCCGCTTCACCTTCCGAAGATACTATTTTATGTATACTTTATGTACTATGTGACTTGAATGGAAACATTCATTATTAGTTGACACTTGTTGTGAAAGACTCATTTCTCATATATGCCTCCAATTGTGATCTGCAAATTTACAAAACTATACAATTTTGAATTCTTAGAGTGATGCAACTATTGGGTAAATGTGTAGTTTCACTAATTATGCTTTTCTTCTGGCAGAGGTGATTTTGTGGTAAGTCAAGTGGTATGTGCTCACAGGTAGAGGGTTTGTCAACTTGCTCTTGTTCTTTGCAGGCTCCTGTCCTCAGAATTAGTGTTTATTTAGTCACCCTGGAGATCAGAGGAAGCTGGAGAAACCAGGTGTCTCTGGTGGTGTGGGGGCTGCTTTTCATACAAAATTTGGTGTAATTATGTTAGATATTCATCTAAATTTACTCCTATTCCTTTTCAGGTTCATAGGAATCTCAACAGATTTTACAGCGAGGAGATATTTTTCTCGTTGTTTCTGTCTTTTATAGAATTATAACTTTCCAGAAATATAGTGATGACCTCTTTTCTTTCTTCTCATCTTAGAAAAATCCCCCATGCAGTTTGAAAGGATTCTCCCTCTACAGCAATTACCAGTCTCTCATTGACCTCTAGACTCATTTCACCTTGGAAGTATAGAGTAAACTAGATTTCAGTTATTTGTTTGTTGGCCCGTTGTTTGTATATTTTACTCAGAATAGTATTTAAACTGTGCCCTGAGTGAATCTTATGCACATATGATTCCTCAACCATTTTAATTGGTTCTTTCTTTTAAGAAGAACCCAGCAACTTTAATTTCTTCCTCCTGGTGTTTCTAGGGCTGAGCAAGGTGATCATATCGGTGTAGTTTAGAGCATTGGAATTATTGTAATAAAGAGCGACATCTGGGAAATGAAGAGTTAGCAGCCATGCTTAGTGTCAGGAAGGGGTAAACAGCCTTTTTACATGAAAATCATGTTTCAAAGATACAGGATGCCCTTTGTCCTTGAAGTATGCTTTCTTCTTTCCCATTATTCTCTCTTGCCATCATTTGATGTCTGCTTTATAGAGAGTAGCAGGGGGAGATTCTTGGTATTCAGGGCAGCCAGCGTACTTCCAGCCCTTGTGCCTGTGAGTTACAAAGAGATATTATTCTCAATGTTGGTGGGAGAGGCTGTAAGAGTAGAACAGGGGGAATCTTTACACCCTCACACGATGGCATTTGTTTTTATGTTTCATATGACAACTTACTGAAGTGTGGTTATTCTTCTGTGAAGTCATCATTTTGATCATTAGAAAATTTCAGGTTTTCCCCCAAACCTGAATTGACCTGACCCATGTCAGGAGGGACCCAGAAGGGGGGTTTTACTTGCCACCATGTTGTTCAGTGTATGATCATGTAAAGGGACACCTGGCTTTGTGCATATGTGGTGTGGAGCTTGCTCCTGAACTTGTGCTTCCAGCAAAGCCATTTTGATTTTCCAAGATTCAGTTCCTTTCTGTGAAATATTGTAGGATGTCTGGATGTTTCTAGGTGTGGAATCCATGGCGAGGACAGAGTAGATATGTTCGGTACCTCCCTCACCCACCACTTTGCCTTTTGAGGCCAGTGTGCACCCTGCCAAAAAGCAGTGTTTCTAAAGCATTGCCACTTTGAAACTGTTTAAATTCTACTTAAGATATAAAATATCATGAAATACTGGGATTAGTAGAGATTCTCTAAATATTAACATTTAAGAGAGAATACATATCCAAGACTAGCTTATCTAAGTGCTTTTGACATTTTTGGGCAATTCTTGGCAGTGGGTGCTGGTTCTGCACATGGCAGCTCTCTGAGTGGCATCCCTGCGCACTTTCTACCAGGTGCCAGTAGCACCACCTTCCTGACTGGGGGAACCAAGCAAGTCCCCAGACATTGCCAGATGTCCTGTGGGGAGGAAAATCACCCTGGGCTGAGAAACACTGTCTGTAGAGGAAGGAAGTCTGGATATCTCATTCTCTCTGTGAGGGTATTAGGAGCAGCCTTGTACTGTCTTTCTTTTTTTAATATATTTCAAGCATAGACTTTTTGTATTTAAAAATGTCCACTTAAAAGTTTGTTTTGTACATTGAAAGTTCATTTAATTGGTAATAGATCATTTTTAACTATTTTTTATTATTTTAACATTAGTATGCATTTTAATATATTTACAAAAACATGAAATATATTTTGTTCTAATTCAATCTTCCTACTTCTTCCTTCCCCCTTCTCCCCTCTCTTGCTCCCTTCCTTCTACTAATCTGATATATATGTATATATATTACTTGTATGTATATATACGTATATATACATACTTGTGTGTATATATGGATGATTAGTGTGTGTGTATGTATATATAATTACTATCTTGTGGATTTATTTGATATTGGGATCCACTGTGCTATATTCATATATGTACATATGAAACTTTGTTCAGATTTATTCCACTGTTCTTTCATACCTCCTCAATCCCCTTTGGTCTACTCTATTGGTTTTCCCTCTCTTTTTTTTTCTTTTCTCTCTTTCTTTCTTTCTGTTTCTCCTTTTCCCCTTATCTTGGATTATCTTCCACATATCATAGAAAACATTCAAACTTTGAGTTTGGGGGGACTCGCTTATTTCACTTAAAATTATATTCTCCAGTTCCACCAATTTACTGACAAATGCCATAACTTCATTCTTCTTAATGACTGGAGAGAGAGCCTACAGAATAGGAGAAGATCTTTGCTCCCTGTTCCTCAGGGCATTAATCTCCAAAATATACAAATAATTAAAAAACACACACCAAGAAAAAAAAATAAAACCTAATTCAATCAATAAATGGCCAAAATAACTAACAGAAACTTCTCAAAAGAAAAAAATACAAATGGTCAACAAACATATGAAAAGGTATTCAACATCTCTAGCAATTAGGGAAATGCAGATCAAAACTACATTGAGATTTCATATCACTCTAGTCAGAATGGTAAAGATCAAGAATATGAATAATAATAAGTGTTGGTGAGGATGTGGTAATAAAAGTTACAGTCATACATTGTTGGTGGGACTGAAAATTAGTTCAGACACTCTGGAATGCAGTATGGAGATTCCTCAAAAAATTAGGAATAGAATCATCATATGACTCAAATTTCCCACTCTTCAGTATATATCTAAGATTTAAAATCAGCATCCTACAATGATTCAGCCATATCAGTGTCTATAGTAGTACAATTCACAATATTCAAGCTATGGAACCAACCTAGGTGTTCTTCAACAGATGGATGGATATAGAAAATGTGGTATATATACACAGTGTAGCCCTGTATTTTTTGGACTCTTATCCTCAGTCTGGTCTTATTAGTGACAAAATGTATTTTATCACTATGTTAAATATTTGTCAGTATATTTTATATCACTTAATCTTTGAAAAGTGGAATTGAGCTTCTATGTTGACCAGGCACTGTCTTATTCAGTGAGTGTTTAATAATAAATAGGATGAGGCAGTATTTTCACTTAGCAGGTACAGACCATGAGTTCTAGAGTCAGAGTACTTGATTTGAAAGACTGGTTCTGGCATTTCTGCCATCTTCTATAAAATGGTGGTGGTGATCAATCTACTTATATTTGTTAGAATCAAACCCACAGACATTCATTACAAAATAATGCATGTTTACTGTTTAAGTCCTTAACTTTTGGAACAATTGGTTCCCTGAGTATCAGTTAAAGAATAGTGTGTCTTTTGAATTTTAAACTTCTTAATAGTACTGCTGATACACCAGTGAAATATTAAGTGCTCTGTATAGAGTTTTGTGTTATTTGAAATGGAATATAGTTCTTGTTCTTCTTTGGTCAGTATTATAATTAACATTAATGATTTTATTCATTGATATTATTGTTAGGAATTTAAGTTTAAAAGAAGTGAGATACATATGAAAAAATAAAAACTATACAATTAAAAAGTTTTGGACAATATGGACTGGAATTAAATTGATTTCTAAAATTTGAAGATGTATTTTTAACACACATATGATTTCTTTTTAACAAAACAGCTTGAAGAGATTCTATAAAAAGTTACAGTCCTGGAATATTATGTGTTTGTCAGTATTTTATAAAATTTATTTATGATTTCCATAATGCCTCGGAGAAATAGAGAACAAAGAAAGGAAGATGAGCCCATAAGTATTATCAGCCCTTGTCTGCAAATCAAATATTGGAGTCTACATAAACTGATTTTCGGTTGCCTAGATGAAGTTCTTTCTCATATGAAAGGGCTTGTGTTTCTTTTTCATTGTCAGGATAAGCTTTGTGTTATGCAACTGGGGACTGTAGCTTTGAAATCTATGAGAGATGCTGGCTGCCTCAGGAGATATACACACAAAATAAGAATCTTGTCTTCATAATTATTGCAAAGAATGTTTTGATAAACCTGTTTAGTAGTATATTGAAAAATTAGAATAACATTCTTCCTTGCTGAAAGTACTTTGTTATGTTTTGCCATATTTTGAAAAAGTGGTTTCATACTTCGACCCTAACATATGATCACTGCTAACCATGATTCTCTGTGCTTCCTCAGGTAATAGAGCTCTAGCCTCTTCAGCCCCCTTAGATTTATTAGCACCATCAGAAACCACAAAACTTCCTGAAATATTAAATAAATAATTCATGTGTTAAATCTGGATAAGATGTAATATCATACAACCTAAGGCATTTGTAGAGATGTATTAGGAAGGAGGTGGGGGGAGGGATAAGGGTGGGTAATTGAGGGGGCTCTTGGGGATAAATCTAATTTTCAGAATTTATATATATATTATATTATTTCATTAGAAGCTTGTTTGATTGTTCAACAAATATATTTCTGAATAAAAAAATTAAAAAGCAATAATTCATATCTATGAACAATGCTTTTGAGATTCTGTTAACTTCTGCTGGTTAAAGCTGGAGTCTATCTCGGACAGATCCAGAAATCAAACTTTGTCTCTTCTACAGGCCCTTTGTTCTGACCAGAGCAGTTGCATTTAATTTATCCCTTCCTCTGACAATTCCCTCTGTTGCGAAGGGAAATAAAGCATATGCATTAAGAATGTAGCTGTGGATTTCATCGTACTTTCTTGTCTTTGAGCTTTGAGTGTAGGACTGCTTGGCCTTTGAGCAGCCATTCCAGAGTTGCTGCAGATGGCGTGGCCTGGCAGTCAGATTCACACATGATGTATGGCGTTAATTGTTTCAGGAACATTGGAGGAATAAATGTCTGTGCTATCGCAGGAGACACATGGGAAAGAAAAATGAGGAAGTAGAGTTGTCATGGTGTGACTTGCTTTAATTAAATCATGGGCGGGTTTTGTTTGTTTTCATGTATGTCTCTTTTTAAAGGAATATGAGGAGGCATTCCACTCTCAAATGATTTGGAATGGAAAGGATTTTTTTTAAAGGATCAGACAATTGAAAGTTAGGAAAACAAGTCTGTCTTCCTCCTCCTCCCACAAAAAGACAAACACACACACACACACACACACACACACACACACCACCACCACCACCACCACCACCACCTCCACCACCTCCTCGACCTCCACCACCAGGATGATTGGGAAGTTCTAAATATTTGAATACCCTATTTAAAAGGTAAAGGGCATATTAAAGGGCCTAAAAACTGGGAAATTCTGAAATCTGTTCCCAAAATTGTGAACAAAATTTCTTCTCTGTTAAAGAAATTTTTTGCATTTAAGACCAAAGAATGAAAATAAGTGTAATATGTGGAGACTATAGATGTTATAGTCACACACTTGTGATTTAGCTATGTCCTCCTGCCCCCTAAACTGCCGCCTATAAGACTTTTGACAGCTTACTTTTTCCCCTGAACCTCAGCTTTCTCTTCTTGTAATGGGGTTTTTAAAATGCCGATTATAAGTGAAAACTGGCTTATGCACATTATTTAATATATAATAGTTATTCAATGAATAAATAAAGTAACTTTTACTAATGTTGATGATGTTGGCAAGTGAGTGAAAAATGTCCACACACCTCATAGGATCCACCCATGTAGGAATTTACTTATGTTTGTGCCCTATCTTCAGATTAGCACTTTTGATTTTGAACATCCATTCTCATGCCATTCAGAAAAAAGGGATGAAGATAGCTAGCTACAGAAAGAGTATAAAAAGAAAATATTTTGACATTTATTTGTAAGAATTAAATATATTTTGAATATTTAGCAAATTTTGAAAATTATCATTTAGTTATAATTACTTGCTAAAGTGAGAAAGAGAAATACATTTTACAACATAGTAAAACTTTGAAATGTGGGAGATATTTGGGGCAGAACAATTGATTCTGATTTTTGATGCATAAGGTAAGCCCTTCTTGAAGAAGGACTGGGTTTTGGTGAGTTTATCCTGAAATTCAGACTTTCTGTGAGAGGTATTAGAAATGATAAGCAAACAACTGTGTTATTGCAGGTTACGTCTATAGTATCATTTCTCTTCTGTACTGGATTGATGACTGTGAAATGCAAGGGGATGGTTAATGTTAGAAACCCTTCTACAGCTGTTGGGTTTTGTTTTGTTGCTATGGTTATAGACATTGGCACATGTATAAGCCACGCCTTCCTACCCAGCATAGCCCCCAACAATCATCAGATCTGAGAAATGAACCAGTGTAGCCTCTGGGTAAAATCTGGCACTCGCTTTGTTTAAATTCTTAGGAAGAAGCCAGGCGCTAACATGGTAGTTAGTGAATGAGTGACATCTCTTAACCACAAACATTTATTGCGTGCCCTGTTTGATCTCAAAATGTCCCCACAAAGGAAAATAACAGACCCCCACTATGATAATCACATAATTCATATTTCACTGTCCAATGCTTTATCATTGTATATATTAAGACCAGAAGACTGTTAAGATTTGGGAGAACACAATATACAGGCATCTATGATGGGGAGAGGTGTATACTTTTTATTCTTTTGCTAAATCCATTCTGGCTGCCTCACTTTCCAGCACAGTACTTGCCATACTCATTATTGTTATTTCATTATAGAGATAAGAAATTGAATAGAGGAGGCAGGAGACCCACAGTGTCTGATTCGAAGCATTTGATGTTTTTTTCACCATACCGCGTTGATTAAGGTCCATTATTGCTCTGCGTGTTGTTCATCCCTATGAATTTTTAATTGGAATTTGGAGAAGTGATTATATAAGCACTGAGACAACATGATGCATAAGATAGTTGTACTTATTCCAAAATATTCAGAAAAGCAATGAAGTTCTCATATTTTAATTCCTGGCTTTGGCATGTTGTGTTATATTAATCACATTAATTGTGTTCCAGTGACTGACTAATTTTGATTTGTGCAATTTAAGAAATATAAAGTTGGATGGAATACATATATTATTTAAATAGTTAAAATTTATATTTAACCACATTACCTATTGTCTAAAGCAATACTGCAGCTAGATGCAGAAGGGGTAATTCTGTTGTTATCCAGATGGGCACATGAAGTGCATATTTGTACATGCCCAGAGACTGTGGAATACACACAGTGATTTTTAGTCAGTAATATTGGTAATGCAATTTTATGTTAGACAGTGTCACATTAGAAATTGATGGATACCAAACCATGTTGACAGGAGTGTGACTTGGCAAACATCAGAGAAGAGAGAGGGGTGATTCATCGAAGTGTCTGCTTTGGATGCCTCTTTGGAGGGTAGACTTGGAGGCTGCAGCACTTTTGTATGAGCATGAATATGTTCATTTCAAGTCAATAATATGGTATTTTTTTCTTACTGAAAACAGCTTGATTCTTTTATTAAATTCTATAAGGCCAAAAGTAAAATTATGAAAAATAAATTTAAAAATAAGAAGAACTTGTTTGTGCCAGTGCCTCTTACTTATGCACTTAGAGAGCCATGGGAGCCTCTTGATTAGTGATTTGCTTCTGGGAGGTTAATCTGACAATAATATATGCAGTGGATTAGAAGGAAACGGAATTCAGTCAGAATTCAGACCGTGAACCTCCAGGGTTTATGGTGTATCCTGGGTTCGTAACTGGGGGTGTGGAAATGTTTGGAGACATTTTTGGTTTTCAGGGTATCTGGGGGATGACTCTGGTATTGAATTGGTGGGAGTTAGGAAAGGGAAAGGTCCTATGTTATGAGAGAGCTCCTGTACGTCCATAGTGCTGCCACAACCTTTGTGTAAATCATGTAATAGAGTTCCTGGAAATTTGGAGGATGTTATCTAAGAGGCAGCACAGTTAAGGGTAAGAAACTTCAAGGCAGCCGGCTTTACTCCTGTTCACCATTCTCAGGGTCTCGCATGTTCTCTGGGAGAGAGGTGTCTCTCTGCATTTGTTATTCTTATCTCAAAGAATTCTTCAATGCCAGGATTTTCCTTGAGTTTTCTGTTAAGAAATTATCATGGAGATAATTCTTACCAGTATTATAGAGACAGACAGTCCAACCTTTAAATTATTGACAGGATCTCCTCAGGGAGAACTCTAGATGAAAGCATCAGACAAAAGTGCAGGCCCTAATTTTAAGAATCAATCTCCTTAAGAAAATAAGATTACAAAGAATGATATTCATTCCTTCTTACAGTAGTGAAATGATTACAGAAAGAAGTTCTGTATCTAAATTCATCCATCTTTTCAATACTTTTTTTTTTTTTTGAGTTTCCATGACGTATCAGCACTAGTCTAGGGAGCAAGCATCAGTAAAGCCTTGAGGGGATTTACATAGGAATAGGAAGACAGAAATGTGCAGTAGTGTGGTAAGCACAAGACCAGCAGAGGGTGTGGGACAAGTCTTGGGGCTGGCAGGAAAGGGTTGTCTCAGAAGGGGTCTTCGTAGCAACTGAAGGACACATTATGTGAGGGGAAAGTGATTTAGGGAAACCACGAGCAAGTGCAAAAGATCTAAGTGTGTTTGTTCAGGCAAAGAACAGTAGGAGTCCAGGGAATGAGGGGAAGAGTACAGGAAATACAGCTGGGGCAGATGCCCAAGGGCCAGGCATGTGGGAGCTCTGGGAACCCATGGAAGACTTGGAGTCACCTCAGGAGCCACTGGACAATCCAGAGTATAAAAAAGAGGGGTGGGGGATTCTCTGAACTCTCTAGAAAAGCTTGTGGTCCAGCAAGCATGGAAGGAGGGAGGCTGGTGCTGTGGCTTGTGGATCATGCAGTTGGATTTTCTGAGCTGTAGAAGCATAGAAGGTGCAAAGTAGCTGTGGAAGGTGGAGGTTAAGGACCTGGGATGGATGCACGCATTATCAGTTGGGAGAGAGGGAGTCAAGGATATGCCAAGGTTTATGGTTTGCTATCAGTTTATCAGTTTCACTTGAGAAAATAACATGTAATCATGAATTTGAAGTTGATGTTCTTTAACTGAGGCTTTAACTCTTTAAGGGCATTCAGATATGACAGGATAATTCAGGGAAGCCCTCTTCAATTCTGTTTCAGTGGTTTATTGTAGATTATAGATTTCGAGAATCATTGTGAGAATTTAATGTCTCACAGCATATAAAAGGCTCTGAGAAATGGTTGGCACATGGTAAATTCTTCTTAAGTGTTAATGATTTTTATTATCTATAATATCATTGCTAATAAGAACAGATATATAGTGACTTGAATTAAAAAAGACAGTTATGGAAGGAAGAGACTTGAACAAGCCAAAGTGAATAATTTAATATGAGCAATATATCAAATTAATTATAAAATGTTAAAATACATATTAGATTATTTTGTATAACAGCATGTTTCATATTCACAGCCTAAGAGAAGAAATATGATTATCAGTAAAATAGATGAAAATTTTTAATATGTATTATTAAACCATTGTTATGTCACCCATTAATTTATTCCCCCACCCCCATTTATAAGTTGCTTCTAAGGAATTGCAAATCTAAATGCATCTTCTGTGTTCTCCAGAATTATAAATTTCTTGATAGCATTCTCAAATTCATTGAGAACACTAAATTGCATATGCATTATAGATAAACCATAATTACTCGTTCATTTGAAAATAATTTTATCAAGTTGACAAAAGTTCAAAGAATTCTAAAACATAGTTTTCCAGATGTGATTAATATCTGTAATAATTTATAACAATTTTAACCTTGTATGAAAATAATAAAAGTATAAAAGAAGGCAGATTTTTTTGAAGCCTGTAAATATTAGATATTGTCTCTTTTTGAGTATAGTAAAAGAATTCCAACTAGCTTGGATATAAATATTTGCAGCTTGATATATAAATTTGATGTACTAAGTAAATTGAAATAGAAATTCTGAGAATGCTGTTTTAATCCCACAGAGCAGAAAATAACATGGTTTTCAAGGTATAATTGTGATAAGCGGTCTTCTGTTTTGATGTTTTGAGGTTGACCTGGAAACATTGGGATCTTCTGCAGATGTTTATCCAGTGACCATTATTCAATGTGCATTGTGAGTGGAACTTGCAAATTTTACTTGTAAAATTACGGATAATGTAGTTCCTCTCTGGTTTTCTTCTCTTTTCTTTTTTTTAGCCTGCTTTGACTTTTGCAATGCAATGTACCTTTAACTTGAAAATTTCCCTGGAATAAAATCCAAATCATTAAATATTCTCTGTAGTGTATTGTCAACCTACATTTCCAAGAATAGCGTTTTATGTGTTAATATCCTATAATAATGTATATATTACCTAAATAAATGTCAAGTTTTTAACTTCAGTTAAAAGCTCTCTCTACTTCCAATGGCATTCTGTTTGGTATGCTGCCCTTTTGATCATACCAAGAGTGCTTTTTAACGTTGAAAACAGGAACAAAGCAGGCTTGGGAGGAGATAGGAGGAGCTAGCCCATTCAAAGGATGCGCCCTTGACTGGGTGTTGCACATGAAGATACTACTCAGACCTGTGGCCTCAAAATTTCCATTTGACATAACCAAGGTCTTTTTTTTTTTTATTAAGAGAGAGAGGTACAGTAAGAGAGGGAGAGAATGAAAATGAAAATCAATTTTGTTTAGTTTTTCATTGCTCTGACACTTCATTGTGTGTATGTGGTGCTGGGGTTTGAACCCATGTCCTTGTGCATGCCAGGCAAGCGAGCCACCCCTCTATCCCAACCAAAGTCTTTTTAAGGGAGTCTATGCTGGAGACAACTTCTGGCAAACAGCGTATGCAGAAGTAATTTTTGAGGCCGGTCCCATTGATTAGCACAAGAGGTTATGGAAGCAAAACATGAGGAAAAACAACAAGCAGAAACTAGATAAGGGTCTCCATGATGCAAATAACAACAGAAAAGTTGGAGTAGTGGCAGTTAGATTTTTTTTTCAGAAACTTTAGGTAGTAGGACTATGAACAGTAGGACACACTTGGGAGCTCCTCATTCCTATCTTCTTGCTGGTTGAATGGAGGGACACATTATGGCTCCAGATTAGCAGATAATTACTTCTGGTGGGTATGAGCACCTCCTTTAGGATGTTGGCTGAAAACTGCTGCCTTCAGTCCTAGGCCAAGTTTAATGACTTACCTTATGGTTCCCAATAGCATGCTTTTCTGTAACTCTTTATGGAACTGGATTGAGTTGGCTTTGTAACAGTAAATCACATACCTTCAGACCAGACCTCTGTTCTTCCTCGGTACTTGTCCCATAGAAATGTTGCATCCCATAGATGCCTTTTGAGTTTGATTGGCTATGTAAAACGTTTCAGTGAACTAAGGGAAGAACAGAACATTTAGTTAGCAGCATTATCCGTTTGTCTTAAGTGTAAAGTTTTAGACTGCATAAAGCTTCCTATCATTGCTTGGAGGGGAGGAAGACAATTTTTTTCTACTTTATGTGAATAAAATTTGAACATTCACACCTGAGCATTTGATCATCTATTTTTAGGCATTTTTCACCCTGTGCACAATGGGTGAACAATTTGCTGTTCATTAAACAGATTGTACATTAAAAACTATAAGTACAGAAGCAGAAATATCATACATTTGGTGATAATTAGAAGTGTTCATTTCCTCACTAAGTACCAGGGCATACCATACTGTTTCCATAGCAACTTCTATTCTGTTCAATTAACTGCCTAATGTGAATATATGAATAAGTTTCTGTGTTTAAAGAAAAAGCCTCCAAACAGGGGTGATTTAAGAGCTTATTTGTATTGGTAGATGGAAGTTTGTCAATTTTACCTTTTTTTCTGCTTTTAGAAATACACTTCCGATGTTTTTAGTTTCTGGACATAATCTGGAAAAGCATAAAGAGTGAATACATTTTAATGAGTTTCTAAATGGCCTACTGAACCACATTCTCCCAGTCCCTCAGCTACTCCCTGGTTGTAAATTATGCAAATGTACAAGCTGCTTTAACTCTTTCAGGTCACCAGGGTACCATTTGGCAAGTAGCTACTCTGGGGTACAAATATATCATGTAAAAAAAAGAAAAAAAAAAGAAAAGAACAAAGGCCATTTTATAGAGATTAAATCAGTGTTGCTTTAATTTATAAAATGTCCCTGGAAAGCAGAATTGGCATTATGTTCATTTTTTTTTCTGGAAAGAAAAGCTAAGATATCATTAGCAGGTTTCAGAAACCGTAGCTGACACCATGCTATAGAGGAGAAAGCATTGATTTTGGAGTCAGAGATTCAAGTTCAAATTTGAAGCCACTGTACTCTGAACCTGGAAACTCCAACTTCTTTCATTGTGGGAAGGATGATAAAACTGACACTGAGTTCTTACTCTCTCCCACCTTTTACATGAACTACACCTGAGGGACAGCAATTATAGAAATTTACTTAGATCAGTCTTCCTCTTTACGTGGTGGAATCTTGAGTTGACAGCATTTGGCCATTTTTGACCTTAAAAAAATTATTTCATGTAGATTAACACAAAAATGAGAGAGAGAGAGAAAAGAGAGTGTGTGACATTGAAAGGTTAAGTGCTGTGCCCCATATCACATGATCCGACCGTGTATACCAGGGTCTGTTCCATTCTCCTAAATCACAGCGGTATACTGTTTGGTTAAATAACCACTGTAGCCTGGCATGATGTTGTGGGCACCCAGAGATCATTAATGCCTATTCTGTTTCCAATCATCATCTGGGGAATGGGTAGAGTATAGAGAGGATCAGAGGCAGAGTTATAGACTGTAGGCCTGGTCTTGTCTTCTTGATTCAGAGCTATGTGGTAAAATTCAGACGAAGTGGGAAATCAAGAAAACTATTTAGCAGTAGAGTCCTTGCCTAGAATGCCCAAGGCCATGGTTCAATACTCAGCATCCACCCTCCCAATTCTTCTCTTACTACTTAGAGACCAAACCTAGAGGCTTAACCATACCATTCCTCTAGTTATCAAAGATGCTTATGTGTTTTTCCCAAAAACACATGATGAGAAATGAAATGTGCTTTTTATATTTTCTTTGTGAAAAATCTAATAATAGTCTATTATTAATATATCAGATATATATATAGATCACTGAAAAAATATTTTTATCTCTATCTTTACTTGCAGTGTCAAAGAAAAAAATCTGAAGTCTATCCCTTATTATTTTTCACAGTACTCAAAAGGCTTTAAAAATCAATGCATCAAGTTTTGAATTTTTCCCCTTGCCCTAAACACACACACATACATACACACACGCACGCACACACACACACCCCTAAATTTTTAAATAAAGCATGCAAAGCTATAGTTTTGGATAATTGTATGTTGAATACATCTTAGGAAATATACACATCTCCTAATTTGAAATATTTATTAATGTTTAGCACTGTGTATAACGACCACCTAGAAATGTTAACTATCACTGCTGCTAGTCTCTTATATAACAATACTAATTGAACAAAATTATTTTTCTAGGTATTTATAATTTTTTTTAGAGTATTGGCTTTGAAAGAAAAGTGAAAACATTTCTGTTAGAGTATAAACTATATTATTTGGTGAATTTTATTTTTTTATAATATGCAAGGTGTAGCACATTAAATGTTTTATAAATATTATCTTACTATATTTAATAATACATGTAGGAGTTGTATGTTCTGCTATTTCCATTTGGTATATTTATATAGCAATTATAATGTTCTCGTGAAACTAAATATTTCACTACATTTTCAGTTAAGTGGAACAAAGAATTCTAATGTTTAATCATTACTACAGTCATTCAATTCATTTTTTTGTGAGAGAGAGAGAATCAATTTTATTTAGTTTTTCGTGTGGCTTTCGTTGCTCTGACATTTGAACCCTCATCCTCATACATGCCAGGCAAGTGCTGTAACCGCCAAGCCACTACTCCAGCCCCAATCATTTGACTCTTAAACTCCTCTTAAGAATAGTTTCATGGTTAAAGCAAATGTATACCTAATGTAAATAACATTCTTCTTCTGAAACTAATTGTTACAAATTGAAGGGATAGTTAAGATAAATGCTTTTCCTTTTATACGTTTATTTTTAAATTTCGAGACAGAGTCTCAATAACTTAGGGCCTCACTAAGTTGATGAGACTGTCCTCAATCTTGAGATCTTCCTGCTTTAGCCTCTGGAGTCTCTAGGATTACAGGTGTATGTTGCCACACCTGACTCCTACTTTTCCTTTAAAAATGAGAATTCTGATGAAATTTATAGAGATGTTTATTAAAAACTACTACATAATGTTTTGGACACTTTTGGTAGAAACGAAATCCAAAAGAATTCAGTGCATCTTTCAAATGCATTTAAATAATTTGTTTAAAACTTTAAGAGAAATCTAAGCAAATTTAAATCTAAAAATAATATTTATGTTAGTGTTGAAATTGGTAATAGGAGAGAGATACTTGTTAGCTGTATGTTAGGCAGTCTTTCCTCACTGTGACCAAAATACCTGACAATAACAATTCAGAGGAGGAATGATTGATTTGGGCTCATGGTTTCAGAAGTTTCAGTCCAAGGTCAGCAGGTTCCCAGCTATCATGCTGGGAGGCTTTGGTGGAAGAAGCTGCTCAGCACATGGAAAAGGGAAAGAGGGGGAGATATTGTCTCCAGTGACCTGCTTCCTCCAACCATAGTCCACCTGTCTATGTTTTTACCACCTCCCAGTAGTACATTCAGATTATTAATCTATCAAATGGATTAATCCACTGATGAGGTTCCAGCCTTAATAATCTAGCCACTTTCCCAAGCCCCATTGATGAACATTGTTACTTTGGGGAGCAAGCCTTCAACACATGAGCTTTCGTGGAATAATCCAGATCCAAACCATAAAAGCAAGGGACTGTTGTTCCTGAAATGCTAGATAGTTATTATAAAAATGAATTTTTGAGTGATGTCAAGTAATATCACACATTAATTTTCTTCCTATATCTAGTTTTTGATTCCACATAAAATAATGTACTCCAGATCCACCCATGTAGTTTTAAGCTTCACTTACCACAAAAAATTAATGAATTGATAGATATGTTAATTCGCTTTACTATAATAACCATTTTACTCTCTGTGTATACCATAACATTATGCAATCCTCAAATATATGGGGTACAATTTAAGTTTTTCAGCTTTGTACCACTCATCATTTTATTGATTGAGTAGGTTGCAAGATCACTATTTCCATTACCACTTCTTTTCAGTAAAAATATTAAAGTATACTAATTTGATTCTATTTAAAAATATATTATTGGTATACTAATTCAGATGACTTCAAACATATATAGTTTGTGAATCCTTTTTCCAAAATGCTTAGGACCAGAAGTATTTTGGATTTAAGATTTGTTTTTTTTTTTTTAGATTTTGAAGTATGTCTCTCTGTGTGTTATGTCTCTCTCTCTCTCTCTCTCTCTTTCTGTGTATAACCATAAGCAAGAAATGTATTTATGTTTCATATACACTTTATAAGCATAGTCTGTAGTAATTTTGTACAACATTTTTACTGCCCTTGAGTTTTGACTGTGACCTGTCAAATAGGGCCAGGTATGAAATTTTCATACATTTGGGTTACAAATGCCCCACCTATATTTATTTTGAATGATGCAGCATTTCGTGATGTTATGTTTTCCCATCCCAGATCATAGAATGACTTTCTAATTATTTAGACCTCATATCCTTCCAAAATATTTCAATGTTTTCATCCTAAAATCCTGTTTCTCTTGTTAAAGTCATGTATAGGAATTTAATATACTTGCTGCTAATGTAAATGGAATATTTCTTTGTTTTTCATTTCTCACTTATTAAATGTGTATTTTAATCTTGTTTCCAGCTGCCTTGGAGAGTTTCTTATTAATTTGGGTTGTTTTAGAAGACTTACTTAAGGTTTTGAGATGATTAAAATCAAATATGCTATTAAAGAAAGAGCTCAACCAGTGTCTGGCACACAGCAAGTACTGTCAATAGGGGCTCTTCTACAAACTTGAGATTCCACTTTTAGATTGCATGGTCCTTATCTGTGGATCATCCTCTCCAGTGTTAATTGCATGCTTTGCTACTTCGATGATTTGATCAATTCACCTTAATTTCAAATAGCATTTATTGAGCACCTGCAATTATATGTTAGTTGCTTTTACATAGAAAATGCTTTTGGTAATTTTGTGAAGCCGCCTATGCAATAATTTCCTGTTGTGAATGCTGTAATGTCACAAAGCATACTACAATGGACCAACCTGCAAATTAATCTTTATTTGGAGCCATAATTAGTATGATCAATATGGCTTTAAAAATCACATATGAGGATTTTATCGTTTCAAAATCTTCACCTTCAATAAATGACAACTACTGCACTATCAAGCACAAAAATATTTGTTTTAGCATATAAAACATGAAACTCATAGTATGATGCTTTGGAGCATCATATTACTCCATAAATATTCCCTGTGCATATTAATGTTGGGAATTGTGTGTCTTGTTCGTTCTTTTCTTTTGCTTTGTTTTCTTGTGCCAGGGATGAACTCAGGGCTGCTAAACCACTGAGTCACCAATTTTATTTTGAGACAGGGTCTCGCTATTTGTTTAGGGCCTCACTAAGTTGCTGAGGCTGGCTTTGAACCTGCGCTCTTCCTTCCTCAGTGTTCTGAACTTCTGTGATTACAGGTATGCACCATCATGCCTGGTTCTGTGTCTTGTTTTTAATCTAAGATTTTAGCAGTAATTTTATTTAGAAAAATTTTTTAATGCATCAGTAATTAAAATATATTTTATTCATGACATGAAATTGTTAAGATGATAAAAGTGTAAAAGAAAATAATGAGAAAATAAGTCATATCTGATGACATAAATGGTGATCTTCATATTATAGCCTTAACAAATATTATTTTAAGGACAAATTTTGCCTTCTAAATGAAGGAAATATTTATGTAAGATGAGAAATATAATCTAACTTGGGTAATGGATGTAGATAGAATTTTCTTCTGAAATGTTTATATATTAGTTTATAAAAATGCATCCTATGTTTTGTGTCAATAGCAGTAATTGATTAGAATATAAAACGCAGTGTTTTCAGATATCCTAAGACTTCGTTATTGTATCTTTGCTGTGAATTTCCTACTCAGTTGAGAATGATTAATTTCTCTGGTTTACTGAAAAATCACCTTAAAATGGATTAAAGAATGTTTTTTTGTAAAAACTAAAAACAGCAGTTAACATTTTTTGAGCACTCATTGTGATCCAGACTCTAAGATAAATATTATTCTTGAAATACCTCACTTACCATTCTCAAGAAATATGCTATGGGGTAGAAAACATTATTCCTACTTGATGATGAGGATATTAAATCTCTGACAGATTAAATAAACTTTACAAATTTGCAGAATGAATGTGTGCACAGTACATAGCCTGAATCTTAATTAAATTCCAAAGTCAGCCCCCTACCTTCTATTGCATCATTGCAACAGAAATAATGGTGTAATTTTTCTTTAAAAATGTTCAGGAGGCACTCCTGGGGATAATTGCAAAATCCAGAATATATGCATATTTTATACACATTTTATATTATTTTGTTAAAATCATGTAAGTTTGCTCAAAATAAAAAATAAAAAAAAAATGTTCAGGAGGAGGGAAGGATAAGATTACATAAAGAATCATCCAAATTCAAATAGCTGAACTGAAGGAAGCCTAGCAGAGTAGAGGAAAGAGAAAGGCTAGGGGGAGGAAGGATGGAAGAGAAAATAAGAAGGGAAAAGGGAGGGTAATGAAAGTATGTTTGGTATCTCTGAGATACTAAATAGTTCCCATGCAATCAATAAAAACTGGAAAAATAAGAGTGATAATCAAAGGGAAATCAATAGAAGAAAGGGATAAGGAAGTGCTAGGGAAGGATATTGGCCTAATTATGTGTTTCTATATTGTGTGTATATATGAATATGTAGCCAGAAATCCTATCATTATGTACAATTAAAATGCACCAATAAAAATGGGAAAATGTTCAAATAGATTATGTACTTTCAGGGATGATTTAAATATGTAAAATTAACTCCATAAATGTTTGACTTTAGAAGATTAATGCTATGACCAAAAATTGACCACAGAATTTGCAACATTTATGACATCCTTGAAATATAAAAATTTATGACATTCCATTTGCAGTTATAAAAATCAGGTAGGTATTCACTATAAGTGTTAAGCTGAAAATGTTTCCATGATACACACAATTGGAGACTTTTATAAAATTTTGATATTTGTTTTTGACATTTAAAGCTAAACTTTAAGTCATTTCTAATATTAATCAAAAATAATTTTTTTCAAAGATGCATATATTGTAAAGATATTTTTATCCTATGAGTATGTTTAGGCTTCATGTGCATGAGGCTGTCCTGGATATTTTATAAATATGATCTGATTTATCATATTTACTCCATGAGGTAGATTTATCATTATGACTATTTTACAGAAGAGAAAACAAGGTGTAAAATTTGCTGGTATTTATGTAGCTAGTGAGTATAGCTATTGAATTGAAATCTAGGCTAATACTAGAATCTATGTCAAATGCTCCCTCACATAAATATCTTCCAAATACTCAATTAAATAGTTTCATCAGTGCTCTTATTTTAAATGTGTTCCATATATTGTACAGTGTTTTGTGTTCTATTGAGAAACTGATGTATGCTAGTCATATTTCCAAAAAAGTAATTATTTTTCTAATTGTGCTGATATGGAGTCATACTCTTAAAGAGTATTTCCTTATTTGAATACTATCATACAGAATTTCTAAATTAATTGACATTTTAATTAACAAGTCAAAGGTTCTCGACAGACATTTTTATATTAACAGACTCTATTTGATGCAGTATAAAGCAAACCTTTTGGTGTGCTTTGATGCCATTTGGTTTCATATTTGTGCATTAGAGCACAGAAGATAATTTTTCAGGTCTGCAGAGATTTATTTTGCAATTGATCATTAATTGAAAACCATAGTGTAGCTAAGTCTTAGGGGAGAAATTAATGTCTTGTCCCAATTAAATGCATTAATTAAAAAAATAGAATCTTTGGATGATTTTTATGAGTTGCCAAACTTCATAATGCAGTCTCATTCCAGAAGTAGTAGAAATTATTTTCCCCTGCTTTATTTGTGAAGAACACAATCTTGAATTTTTTTTTCATGGATATCCCAGCTTCATGAAACGGTAAGTTTTTGTTCTACTATGTCACTATTGGCTTTAAAGACCTGAAATGCACATAAGGTCAGCTTTCTCCCACTTCATACCCCTTCCTCTCCTCTGATTATCTTTCTTTGCTGTCCCATCCCAGTGTGGGTGCTTTCTGTGAGAAGGTGTGGTCTCCTGTGAATAATGAGTCTGCGCAGTCATTCGGAGGAGCCAGAGACCATAGTGCATGAGTTGCTGTTCTCCTATCTACTGAGCTCCTACTGATACTCCAAAAATATTGATTAAAGAAGAGAGCAATACACGATGACTCTGATATAGGTTGAAAATCTTTTATCTGAAATCCTTGTGACCAGAAAGATTTCAGATTTGAGGTTTTCAGATATTTGAAATATTTGCATAGTCTTTACAGGCTGAAAATCTTAAATGCTCTAAAATCTGAAACTTTTTGAATACTCACACGATGGCTCAAAAAATTTCAGATTTCCTTATGAAGATGGAAATGCTAACAAGTCCAATTTGATCATTAAACATTGTGTACATCTCAAATTATCACTCAGCACCTAATTAATATGTGCAATTATTCTGTGCTAATAAATATAGATGTTGATGAAAACAAAGTTCCAGATTTTAGAACATTTGGATTTCAAATGTTCAAGTTAGGGGTGCTAAACCTGTATTATCTTTGGAAATACAGTCACAGTTTTCCATTACACTTGAGTAGATTAAAACTCCCCAAACAAAAATAAAAGCAGTAATACTAATAGTGTCATCACCATAGTGATAGAGCATTATTTGAGATGGTTAGATCATAAATAACGTAGTTTTATTTTTCTTTACTCTGTGTCACTGTTTGAGTAGAGCTATATGCTACCTTGAATATGTTTTCTAATGTATTTAAGAGGCGACACTTAAAATGTATTCTAGCATGAGTTAAATCCAGATAAGATGTAATGCTTTACAATCTAATACTTTTTTTAGAGTTATAATGGGAAGGGGAAGGGAGGGATAAGGGAGGGTAATTGGGGGGGCACTCCTGGGGATAATTGCAATATCCAGAATATATACACATTTTATACACATTTTATATTATTTTGTTAAAATCTTGTAAGGTTGCTCAAAAATTTAAAAAAAATGTATTCTAGCAAGGAGACAATTTTTTAAACCTCTGCTCTATTCCACATAGCTTGCTCACGCTTCTACTTAAAGAATTGAGGGGTAATAGTATGTATACATTTAGTCAAAATGTTTTCAACATTGGAAAGTAATTAGGGATGGGTTTATGACAGACTGCATTAGAGCCATTCAGTTAGATGTAGGCATAATGCCTGTTATTAGCACAGTTTGGGGCAGCTGGACTGTCTCCATTTGGATTTGGATTTTTTACTCTACTCTTATATGTAGAAAGGACTTCATGACATTGCTTTATTCATTAACTTTCTTAACACTTAATCACGCCAGGTACTTGTCTAGGCACAAGTAATGGAGACATGAACGAGATAGAGCCCTCTCTGCTCTTAGGTGACTCATAATCTATAGGGGAGCATGAAGCAGAGACTTCATACCTTTATTCAATATGCTTTATCTTTCTCTGTAGCATTTATTATGATCTGACACATTATACATTTACTGTTTTGTTGGTTGATTGTCTTCTCCAACAAGACTAACTTCCACAAGAGGACAGATTTGTGCACTTTGTCCATTGCTGAAACTGCAGTGTTACAACATTTTTTGGCTCATAGTGTGAATTCTATGTTGAAGGAGAGTAATTGTCACGCATATTTCTTATTTGTCTATTAAGAATGAGGGTGCTCAATGCTGGGTATAGAAAAAAGTAAGAACTAGAGGGCATAGGGACATCAGTGTGTACACATGCAGTCTATAGAAAGGTAGTCACACCCAGTGCCAAAAATAGACATCAGGTGCCTGGAGAAGCATGAAGGAGAAATAAGGAGCTGATAAGTTAGAGTAGAGAAGCACCCCCTTACAGGAAGTGAGGCTGAGTACCCAAAGCAGGCCTCAAAACCCAGGACAAGACTTCAGGATCTTAGTGTTAATCTTGCCTTCTCTGCATGTACCCCACTAATAGACCCAGTTGCAAAGAAAGAAATATAGCACACGCACAGCTGATCTGAGGACACAGAGAAAGTAGAGATTCCATCTGGCTGGAGGCTTAGAAAAGATCTGGACAAGGAGAAGCATTTTCCTGATATTGCAGAAAGGAGACACGGGGTGTAGAAAAGAGTTGCGGATAACCTCTGTGGGAGCAGGCATGGCCTTTGGCAAGGACACTTCTATAGCATCACCCTAATTTCAGGTTCACATTTAAATAGGAAGGCTTGGGGCTGGAGTGCTGGCACAGCAGTTATGGCATTTGCCTTGCAAGCACAAGGTCCCAAGTTCAAACCCCAGCACCACATATACAACTAAGTGTTGGAACAACAGAAACCAGATGGAAAAATAAATAAATTTGATTCTTTCTTTCTCCCCCCACCCCACTCTCTCACTGTCCCTTCTATCTCTTTAAATAAAAAAGGAAAAAAGATGAAGCCTCACTGATTATCCCAGTAGCCTGTACCTTCCCCCTTGTGCAGATAGGTTTTTGTGTGTTCGTTATTTCAGAAAATTGGAAGATGGTAATTGCCAAGTGTACTGAATGAATGAAATGAAGAATTTGGAAGGCCAGTGCCAGATACAAAGAGCAGAGAGGGGGACCAGCAGTGCAGAACACAGGAAGAAGCAATTCCTCAGTGAGGAGTTGAGTATTCATTTGTCAGAGAACAGTGGAGCAAAGAAAACCTTCCTTAACAGTATGCCTGGTTAAACAATATAACTTTGTACCCTTTGACCTACTTCTCCCCATTTCTACCTCCTCACCCTTGGCAACCATAATCTCTGTTTCTATTTATTCAAACTTTTTTTTCTTTAAGATTCCTCATAGAAATGAGATCATAAATATTTCTTCCCTGTGTCTTTGGCTTATTTCATTTAGCCTGAAATCTGACAGTTTCATCTGTGTCATCTCAAAAGGCAGTTACATAAAATAACAGTCTGAAGATGTAATACATGGTATGAGGGCTATAATTAATCATAACATGTTAAAAATTAAAAATTTGCTAAGGGAGTAGTTTCTAGATGCTTTAATAACACAAAAAGTATAACTGTGGATCATTATGAATATCTTAATTTGTTGTAATAATTTATGCATATAGCAAAACATCATGTTATGTACCTTAAATACATACAATAAAAATCAGCGTAAAATATGTAAATGGGAACACTATTTTGGGGATGACTTTCATAAAATCCAGTGTTCCCGAAGTGTCCCAGAAAGTCCACTAACTTACATTGAACCGTCTGAAACTGCTGTTGTTTGTATGGTTTTGACCTGGAAAAATGAAGGGTTTTCTATGGTTTCACACATACATTCACATGTATATGTGGCATGTGTACCTTAAAAAATTTGTCCTTATGTTCAAGAAATAAAATTGTGATGAAAAACATTATGAATAACCAAAATGCAGTTAAGAAGACACTAAAGATTTAGGGCTTACTCATACAGTGAAAAGAGCTAAAAAGCTAACATTTAACTTCTTGGCTGTTAAGAAAGTAAGGAAATGTCTGTCTTCTTGGATGCAGCTCTCCAGCCATTAGAAAGGGTTTAAGTGCTTTAGCTGGTATACCAAATTATATATTATTCTCTTTCTGTACCAGCTAAAATCACAATATGAAAATGTCATGCATTTTCTGAAACTGCTCTGTGCTACAACCAACTGCAGAATTGCAGCATATTTTTTCTTTGCTGAAATGACCTGGACATATTTTTTTTTTGTAATCTCAGAAATTTAAGAAAGTTCAGAACTTGAGGTCTTATGTCCATTTCACTGTCTTACATCCTTGTAGAAACACTTGAAAAAGCACATGATTGGAATCTAGTTGCTGCTTGTTTAGTGCTATTTCTCATCCTGTTCTATTTGATGTAAAATGAAGTGATTTATTAATATTTTATGGTTGGTACTATTGTTATATTAGACCCACTCTCTCTAAGGGATCTAACAATGCAACATAAAGCATACTCTTCCTACTGATACTACTACTGTATTGCATTTTACTACCTCAGAAAAATAAAGCCTGCCACTCAGGAAAGTGCTTGATTTAAAAACATAGCTCTACGCTTTATAGAACATATAAAAGAAAAATGTGGTTTTCTGTATCTTAATTTACATTGTATATCTCAACTTCTAAAACAGATGGGGAAATGCAATAATATTTTGGGCCCTTAAGATCAAAGAAGAACCTGACAACAGTCCAAAAATAATGTCATAACAAAGAGAAGAAAGCAGATTCTCATTTTTTACCTGATATTGTACTTTTTGTCATTGGCCAGAGATTTTGTCTTATTTGAAAAATTATTCTTATATGGCAAGGCATATAAAATAAAATTGAGTATTTCAGCCTTTTCTGGTACAAGTAAAGGACTAGATTCAAATGAATTTTTTTTGTTGGGAGTATAAAAGTCAGGAAGCTGCTGGAATTTATTATTGGATAGGGTCTGATCCTGAATTATGGCGTCATTCATCTTCAGTTAGAGTCCCGATCTTTATTTTCTTTTCAGAACCACACTTTGTGCACACGTACTGACATACACCCCTAATTTTATTTAATTAATTGGACTCCTGTTTGTAACTTAAAGTCATGAATGATGTTTTAAGTTGAAATCATCAAAGGTGGTGAACACTGCAGACAAGTAGTTTAATAGCAGTGTTTATATCTCACGAATTACAGTCTCATATTACTGACTGGTTATTAAATGGTAATATTTAATCAGGGTCAATCTAATTATTCAGATATTTCTGTTTCCTGCCTGTGAGCTTGACACTCAGTGACAAAGATATCCTGGATTCACTATTGTTCATTCTGTTATAGGGAAATCGTGAAGAAATCTGTAATCAGTGAGGCCTCTAATATCTGTCATCGTAAGAATTGTGATGACAATTTGTTTTACTTCCTTTTGCTAACTGTCTTATTCTTACCTTATGTGTGAAGGATAGATCTGATGGGGCCTCTTAAAATTTCTTTCCACTGTAATTTCTATGATCCTAGCATTAAGGGTCTATGGTGTCTAATAGGGAAATATAGGTATTTCTTAGCATTGATTGGAAACCCTCTGTATCACAGACTATTTCTGATGTAGTTAATCCTTCCAGGAAAGTCTCAGTGAGCCACTTAGGAACCAGGAAAACCCCCCTGAGGCGGTCCATACAGAATCAGGCTCAAATGATCTGCTGCAATAGTAAATGATTGGTAATACCTGGGTTTCATCAATGCCGTCTTATCCTGAATTCCTTAATAAATTTCAGAGTATAGTTTAGGTTAGATATTGTTCAGGTCAAGGACTACAGAGAGACCACTGCACTGAGATGTTCATATATTTGATCAACAAATATTTATCAAGCATCTACGACTTCATAGGCACTCTACTGTGCATTGAGAAAACAGCGAATAAAGCAAATGGACCTTAGGTAGTTCACTGGTATTGTTCTATTCCTCTTTCTATATAGAGTATTCACAAAGAGTTAATTGATTAAATGTAACCCTGATATATTAAGACACTATACATTCTGTTTTTATTCCATTGGTTCTTATTTCAAGTTTTATCTTGTTTAATTAAAAGGCATAAATTAACACATCATGTTGTTTGCATCTAATTATACAGTTGAGTTCTTGGATAATCTTTGATTCACAAAGTACCATTCAACACGCTAAGAGGAAGAGTAAATCAGAAATAGACTTTCACTCTGAATTTTAAAATAACAGTGAAATTCATGCGTGCTGTGACTTTTCATTATTATTGTGACTTTTATATAGTAATATATTTTAAATTCATGTATTAATGTGACTCTTACATAGTAATCATATTTTTTTAAAAGATAGAGGGACAGTGAGAGAGAGAGAGAGAGAGAGACAAAGAAAGACAGAAGCAATTTTATTTAGTTTTTCACATGGCTTTTGTTGCTCAGACACTTCCTTATGTACATGGTGCTGGGGTTTGAACCCATGTACTCGCGCATGCTAGGCAAGTGCCGTAACCTCCAGGCCACCACTCCAGCCCTAGTAATCATATTTTAAAATGATTTTGTTACAGTATTTTTTATTAGTCTTCTATGACAAATACAAAATCATTTTGCTTATATCACTTCTCAACTATATTTTATCTGACCAAAGATTTTGACATATGCCTTTGAAAATGAATGATATGTTAGAACTTTCTTTCTTCACCTTTGTTTGTTCCCTTGCAAGTTTTATTTTCTTTGTTGACAAGTCCTTGAATTGGTATTTTATTTGGTTTCAGCTCTTCTGTGAATCATTTAGCCATAATATGCCAAAACAAAATCATTTGGTTCAGATACCATGAGAGACGCATTTTCATTTCAGCGGTATGTGTGGTGTCCCTGTTCCTTACCACCTTTGTCTTCTACATTTGTATCCTATAGGTTTGGCCCCTGTCAAACCTCCTGCCTCTCTCATTTTAGACATGTCCTAAGTGCCTCCTATCTACTGACTTCTTCTGAGGGACACAGTGATGATGTAATCAGTCAGAACACCCAAATAACTTAGAAGAATCTTTAAGCAAATAATCACACAAAGTAATTTAATTTCTTGGTTTTTTTCTTTTCTTTTATTGGTACTGAGGATTGAACCAAGGGATGCTTAACCACTGAGTGACATCCCCACCCCATTTTTATTTTTTATTTTGAGACAGGCTCTATCTAAGTTTTGAACTTGCGATCCCCTTGCCTCAGTCTCCTGAGTTGCACCACCATGCCTGGCTATTTCTTGTTTTAATATACTGAAAGAAGTATAAGCTGTCTGAAGAGGTGTTATAGGAAAATGTACCCTCTTCTGTGAGGAGGGAATGGCTTAAGAATTTCTTCCCTCAAAATCATCATTTAAGCTGAACTTCAAGTGTCTGTAATTGGAGAGAAAAAACAATCTGATGAGAACAGTCTCTAGTTGCCACTTCACTGCTGTCAGTAGACTGTTTCATTTGATGCTGTTTGAAGGAGGTACAGCTGGAAGCCTTGGTACACTGAATTAACCTAATGCATGATTTGAAAAGAACGAGTGCAGAACTCTGATGAAGAAAAAATAAAGTATTATGAACCACTATAATATTCCTACATGCCCTTGATTTATTTAGTGTTTTTACAATTTAAAAATTATATGCATTTTATTGCACTTTTGTAAAATGATGTTTTATTTTGTGTAAGTTATGAACTTGAAAATATCCTTGGAGCTGCATATCAGTTGTAGGTAAACATTAATTCAAGGTAATTAATGACTTTAATTTCTTATTTGTGGTATTTAATAATAAAAGGTTAATAAAGATCATAGAGATAAGTCTTAATATCTGATTAGGTTGGTATTAGGATTATGAATAAAATAAAGATACTACTGATAATAGGAATAGCTTCAGAGATGTACCTTTATTTTCCAGTGATTTAATTTGATTGATCACCGAGGATCAAAAAATCCATTTCTCATAAGTTTTGTTTTTTTATTTTTTGAGAGAGAGAGAGAGAGAGAGAGAAATAGGATAAATTTTATTTATTTTTTTCATCTGGCATTTGTTTCTCAGACACTCGGTTGTGTATGTGGTGCTTGGGTTTGAACCAGGGTCCTTGAGCATGCCAGGCAAGTGCTCTAACCACTGAGAAACCAATCAAGCTCCTCTCAAAAGTTTTTAGCAACTATTTTAAATAAAAGTAAATTTATCCATATAATGACTGCAAGAGAGATTATATGGGCTGGTCAGCATTTTAGACTCACAAAGTAAAATTTTATTGTACATTTTTAAAATAAATTTTCATGAAGAATATCTAAGATTACACAATACCTTGGAGTCAACTCAATTGTAAAACATTTCCACTTCCTAGTTCAGCTACTTGCATAATTTCCTGTTTGGCAAATGTAACTTCATAAATTCCTTAGGAAATTTTGGCCATTAAAACATAAGGGAATCCTCAGTTACATTTGCTCTGACTTCAGAAATACTGAAGTAAAATTTCAACTGCTTTTCCTCTGAGTCCTTAATCCTTTCAGATTTATGTTGATTGATCCATTCTTGCTTTCTCTGCTTTGTTGTTGATATAATTTGTTACTCCTCAAATAATTTTCTATACCTTGTCTTGGAAATTCTTTGCTGCTGGTGTGAATGATGATTTGAGAAGATTATTTACCAGCTATAGGGATTTTAAAATACCTTAAAGTACAACCTCTTAAACCATGTCCATCATCAAGTATAGCCCTTGACCTGCCCTGAACTTCTTGAACCTATGTTGGTATGCATAGGGATTAGCTAGGTGATTATTAAGTAGTCCATACACACACAGGTTGAAGAGCTCTGGGGAGCCAGGTGTGGTCTTGCATGCCTATAATCCCAGTGATTTGGGAGGCTGAGGTCAGAAGATCACAAATTCGAAGCCTGGCTCAGCGATTTAGCAAGGCCCTAAGCAACTTAATAAGACCCTGTTTCAAAATAAAAAATAAAAAGAGCTGGGGATGTATCTCAGTGGTTAAGCACCCCTGGGTTCAATCCCCGGTGCCTCTCCCTCCCCAAAAAAGTTCTGGGGAGTAGATGGAATTAGAATTTTGGCTGAGCTGGTGTGTTCTATTTTCTTGTGCTACTTCACTTAAATGCAACAGAGTTAAAGGGTCCATTTATACAAAAGTTGAATTTGCTAAAAGGATGTTTGGTAACTCATGTAGTAGAAGTACAGCTAAAAATCCAGAAAACGAAAGGGTCAGAGTTCCTGGACTGTGAGTAGCAGCAGTGATGTCCTGGGCTTTGGAATCTGATTTCAGTGAGAATCTGTTCAGTTTGGGTATGGTTGATTCTCCAACTGTGGCTGAAGAGTAGGACACTAGTGGGAGGAGAGTAGTTTTCAAAGCAGTGGTAGGGTTATGGTGACCAGAAGAAGGGAGAATGATGCAGGGAAGGCAACGACAGTTTTCTACTGTGCTTTCTGAGGTTTAATATATTTTTGTTGGGAATGTTACTGCGTTTTCATATGTCACTAAAAGCTATGAAGCTAGAAGCACTTAAAGTAGTTATCTGACAAATCTTAAGCGCTCAATGTTGTCATTATAGCCATTTTTACAGATGAGAATTTGTGGTTCAGAGTGGTCTAAATAAACTTCCCAAAGTAATTTAGGGATTGGTAATGAGGATTTGTTGAGGTGGAAATGGTACCATGCCATCACTTGCTCTAAAACACTGAGGCCTTCTCTACTTCCTAACATTCAATTTATAAAGAAAAATTCAAATTCTGTTCCTTAACTAATTATAACTCAAATCTTACCAATTTTTCCTAAATACCATGTATGTTACTTCATTTAATATTTACAGTCTTTCTTAGAGGCCAGCAATATAATCCTCATCTTACAGATAGTGAAAATACAACTCAGAAATTTTAAATATTGTATCTAAATCCACAGGGCTACAGCTGAGCTTTGAACTCATGTCTGTCTGAGTCTGGAGACTTGCGTGTATTAACAAACTTTTCTTCTGCTCCTGTGACAGCAGAATATCAGCAGTGTCCCTTTGCCACCCAAACAAGAACAATCTAAATAATTAAGAAGTAGTAGTCCAATAGGCTTATATAATTGCTGTACAATGAAAAGATGGAAGCTTCTAAAACATGGTATTTGTATGTATTTTGAAAATTCTGAAATAAAATTAAAAAATAAAAATAAAAAGAAAGAATTTATATATATATACATTATATTATTTCATTAGAAGCTTGTTTGATTGTTCAACAAATAAATTTCTGAATTAAATAAATATATAAATAAAGTTACAGTAAGTGAAAAAAAAAAGAAAATTCTGGAAAATACTGTGGTTCCTTCCAATACTCCCATGAGTTGCATATTAAATTATTTTTATTTCATTCTAGGGGCGTTTGCTTTGATATTTCCTCATATTACATAGTCTGTTGGTGTTGGAGCCAAATTTGTATGCTTTTTGCATGTAGGTTCAGTTATGAGATTTGTTTAGCACTTTGAGGGCACTCAGTAAACAAGTGTTGAATTGTATGAATGTCTTCAGGCCACAAATTCCAAGTTCTGAACTTCTTCTCTTTCAGAAGTCATAAGGATGTGAAGACATGAGCAATTGACATTACCAATCAAAAGACAAACCAGACCACCAAAAAGATGTAGTATGAAAAACCAAGAGAAAACAATGTACCTATTAAAATGAACATGAACTCATAAGTCCTGTGCTTTACAATAAAAGACAAAACCAAATATTTGAGACAAAAATATCATAATCTGATTTTGGAAAAGGACATGCCTAAAGACTAGCATAAAGTAAATGGCATGTCCAACTTTGATAAAAGTGATGTGTGAAATTGGAGATTGTTCAATGTGATTTCCATACTAGCCGACAAAACAGTAAATCCATTATCAGTCAATTAATGTTCATTAATCCACAAATACTATAATTGGCATGAGTCGGAAAAGTGAAAGCAGTGCTAGGTATATTTATTTTTCTTTTATAAAAGTTATAAATCTTATTTAGGAAATTTGCAAAGTATACTCATCTCTCAATATGTATGGGAGGTTGGTTCCAGGCCATTCATCTATACCCAAATGAGTGGATATTCCAGACCCTTATGTGAAATGGCTTAGTAGTGTCTGCACATAACCTATGTATATCCTTCCACGTACTAAAGATTATTTAAAAATAATCTAAAATAATTTTTAAAAAATTAAAAGTTAAGATCATTTAAAAATAATCTTTAGATCATTTATAATACATGATAAATCCTATGTAAATAGTTGCTTTACTGTATTATTTAGGAAATAATGATAAAATATGGAATTTCAGTACATGTTTCTCATAGACACAATTTATTTTCCAAATATCTTTGATTCATAGTAGGTTAAGTTGGTGGATATGGAACCCAAGGATAGGGAGGGTCGATAATTGCTTTTAGTATTCTTATTTTTTTTTTTTTTTAAAGAGAGAGGGGCAGAGACAGAGAGAGAGAGAGGAAGAGAATCAAGTTTATTTAGTTTTTCATGTGACTTTCATTGCTCCTACACTTCCTTGTGTATGTGGTGCTAGGGTTTTAACTTACATCCTCACGCATGTCAGGCAAGCACTGTAACTGCTGAACCACAGCTCCAGCCCCGCTTTTAGTTGTATTTAGTAGATGTTAATAGGGTACATGACTGGAAAAACTACATAGTCAAATAAATTTAAGAACGTTTGGAATAATAAAGGTGAAGCATTCCTTTACTATGCGATTGCTCAGACCTTTTAATACTGTTAACCTTCCAGAGAGTTGAAAGGATGCAGCACATCTTAAACTCCTCTTGCTGTCAGTTAGTCTTGGGGTACCAATGAGCCAAATATGCACAATGCCTTGTTGATTTTAAAGTTCCTCCTTTAGACTCAAAGGCTCCTTGAGGGCAGGCACTGTCCTTGTTCTGCTTTCTATTACTGCCACTAGTAAGTTTTGAGAGCGCTGCTCAGAGAGTGTTAATAAAACAAGTATGCCAATAAATATTGAGCAGAATCTTAAAACGATCAATTTTTAATTAAAAAAATGTATTTAACCAGAGGAAGCTGACTCAAAACAGACTTAAAATTGGTTTGATTTTTGTTCTCTTTGATTTTGGAAAGGGTTTCTACTTTATAATTAGATTGGATAATTAAACTTAACTAGAAACTAGTGAATTACCTGATATTATCCTATGTTGGAAATATCTTATTCTTATTATTTTTTTATCAGGGCTGAGGACCGAACTCAGGGACTTGCGAGTGCTAGGCAAGTGCTCTGCCACTGAACTAAATCCCCAACCCCTGGAAATATCTTAAGAAATAAATCTTATAGCTATGTAATGCTGTTAATTCATACAGAGCAAAAGTATAGCATCATTTTTAAAAATTTCTTCTTGGCCTGGTATATTGCTTGGAGGAGCCTTCAGAAGTTCCTGATATTATCAAAGCATAGTTTGGTAGTTCTGTGTGCATACATAAAAAGCTCCACATTTGTATATACTTATATATAAGGAAATATATATGCGCACATATTATACATTAGAACTCTATAAATATTTAGACATTTTTATTTCTATATTTTGAAGCACATATATGCATATATGTGGGAAAAGTAGTTGAAAAAAATTATGGTTTTCTAAACCAAGAGAAAGCATATAAATATCCCTGAATTAATAAATAAGGATAACCATCTTATTTTATGGTAATTATGCTTATAAAATTAATGTATCTGAAATTACTGATAATAGGTAGAGCACGCTAACTGAATTACTTTAGTTCAGCTGTCACAGTTAGTGTAAAGATATGGTTGAGTAAGGAAAACAAAAAATTAATCAAAGAGATATTATGTTCCCATTTTGATTAAATTATCTCATAATTTAAAAATAAAATGTTTTGGTATCACAAAACTAAAATATTGAAGCTGGGAATTTGGAAAAAATCAATGGTTCACTTCTGTGGATCAATTCTGTATTTTGAAATGATTATAGTCTTCCTCATTTTTATACTACAAGTGTTTCTACATGAATTATCTAAAAAGTGTCCATTTTAATTTTAACAGCTTAGTTGAATTTATATACCACAAAATTCACCATTGTAAGCTTATAGTTTGAGGAAATATATATAGTTGTACATGCCATTGTATATGTATATGCATACATGCATACATTGCTATTTCTTTGAGTACGTGTATGAATGGAACTATGTATACGCATACAATATGCTTCATATTTTTTATGTATGTAGACATTTTTCACTTCTGTGAACCAATTCAGAATCTTCAAGTAGATTAGACATCATTATTATACCCAGGTGCTTCTATATGAATTGTTTGAATGTGATCATTTTAATTATAATGATTTTATTTTATGGTAAATTTATATACTATAAAATTTGCCATTGTAAGTCTATAGTTTGATACTTTTTAGGAAATAGATGCAATTCTACATACCATTGTACATGCATGATGGCCATACACACAGTATGTATACATACATATACCTATATATGTACAGCATCACCTCTGTTCAATTTGAGAACAGGACTATCTTCTCCAGAAGTATCTCAGTGCTTATTTGTAATCAGTCCTTCTTCCTGTCTCAGCCAACCACAAACCTACTTTTCTGTGTCAATAATTTTGCCTTTTCTGACATTTTATAACATGAATCATATAATCTATAGTCTTTGCAGTGACTTCTTACCATGAGGATTTATCCAGGTTACTTTGTGACTCATTAGTTCATCGATCTTTATTGCCAAATCATATTCCATGGTCCAGAGATTGCACATTTTGTTTATCCATTAACCAGTTATGGTCATGGTTTTCGATTTGAAGCAATTATGAATAAAGATACTATATATATTCACATTTAAGTCTTTGTGTGAATGTGGTTTTAGTTCTTTGAGAGGCAGGTAGTCGAGTCATATGCTAAGTTCGTAGTTTACTTTTTGAGTTAATTGGTAAATGTTCCTCCAAAGTGAATGTACTATTTTACATTCTCACAAGCAGTGTATGAGAGTTCTAATTTTGCAAATCCTGAACAAACTTGGGTTTGTCAGTCTTTGTTATTTTATCCATTCTAGTGTAGTGGCATCTTATTATATGTGGCTTTAATTTGCTCTTCATAACTACTAATGATGCTGAGAATATCTTCACATGCTAGCTATTGTCATATTGTGTTGGCCAAAATGTCTGTTCAGTTGTTTTGGCACTTTTGATTAGATTATTTATATGTTGTATATAGAAAACCTTTATTAGATATATGGATAACAAATATTTTCTATTTTCACTTTCTTAATAGTGTTTTTTGACAATAAAGCTTTTTTTTTTCAACTTTGCTGAAGCTTAATTAATAGTCAATGTCTCTTTGGATCATGTCTTTGGTATAATATAAAATGTGAGAAATATTTATTTAATGCCACGTGGAAAAGGTCTTCTATTTCTTGTAGTCATATTATTTTATTAGCGTATGTGTTCAGATTTATGATCCATGTTGAGTTTAATATATTGTACATGGTGTGAGACTATATGTTAAGATTTTTTCATATAAATATGCAGTCACTGTTGACATTTACTGAAGAGGCCTTCATTTCATTAAGTTGACCTGGTATCTTTTTAAAAATATTATGGGATATAATGGGAGGACACATTTCTAGATTTTTTTTATTCCTTTGAGAGATGTGTGTGAACATGTGTTCTCTTATAAAGAGTCTAGATGACTTGCTTTTTATCAACTTTTAAAAAGCTCCAACTTTGGCTTCATTTTTCAAACTTATTTTACCTATTCTAGGTTTTTTATTGCCATTCTATATAAAATTTAGGATTAGCTTGTCACTTAATGTAATAATATTTATCAGGTTTGGATATAGTTTCTGTTGTAGATAAATTTATGGAAGATTGTCATCTTAACAATTTTTAGTCATGCAATCAATGAATATAGCACATCTCACCTTATTATCGAGCTCATTTAACTTCCCTCAGCAATGTTTTGATTTGCAGTTCATAGATCTTATATTTCTATTCAGTGTATTTCTAAATAGTATATTTTTTCATGGTATTGTAGGTTATTCTTAATTATACTTTCAGATTGTTTATGTATAGATATATTTGATTTTTTAATAAATCATATATCTTGGAATCTTACTATATATTTTAAGTTCAGTAGATTTTATACAAGCATCCTTAGGACTTTTAAGAAAGTCCCATTTTGAATGTTTCTAACCAAGAGATTGTATGCTAGTGGAGATCAGATACTTACCTAATACATAGGATATTGTTGATGTTTGAATGGGAGAATAGACTTTTGCATATATTTATTTATCTAAAGGATCACTCTTCTCCTCTTTTAGTTATTTTGCTTTAAAATAAGATTTTATACATTGTTTTAAGATTATAGATATTTCCCAAGAACTAAAATTACAGTTGTTTCACATTTTAAATTCCATTCCTAGACTACACACGATGTGTAGAAAAAAGAAGACACAAATTGGCAATCAAATAGAGACTTTTAGTGATAAAATTCACATTCCTCCCCCACCAAAGGATGAGTATTGTAAATGAAAATTAGATCCATACCAAGTACCTTCTGGATGCATTCCTTGCTGTTAGGCTTTGATTTCATTAAAGAAAACTGCTTATGTCTTATCATGTTTATTGCATAATTTGTAATTTATGGAAACAATGCATCTATTTAATTTTCACTTAAATGCTGTAAATTATACTCTTTAAGAATACATTAAGCACAAATCTTTTTTATTCACTCAAGTTTTTTTAAACAATCTGAGTCATTTTTGTACATCCCATACTTTACTGAGATCTTTTTTTACTTTACTTTTTTACTTTTTTTTTTAAGAGAGAAGGAGAGAAGGAGAGAGAATCAATTTTTGTTTGTTTTGCATCTGGTTTTGGTTTCTCTTTCACCCGGTTGTATGGGGTGTTGGGGTTTGAACTCTTGTCCTCCTGCCTGCCAGTCAAGCGTTCTAACCAGCTCTAAGTGCTGAGCCACCCCATCCAGCCTCTCTTTAATAGATTTTGAATAAAAAATTTTATCTACATGAAATACAAAAACCTGTTCATCCCACAGTATTAACTGGTATAATGATAAACACCATATTTTGACTACTGTAGAAGGTGTGTCAAAACATATCTCATCTTTCATTCAAAGACATGTTTATGGAGTTTTCAGTTTGTCATTTCTGAAATGGAATGCATTAGTTAGGAAATTAAGGGCACAAGAGAAAATATTCTACAAAGTAAATGTACAAAAAAATTGAACATACAGACCAACTTTTTTGACCATGACTGAGGATTGGTTGTGCAAACATCAGAACTCAATGTGTGTAGGGGTTAGCCAATATATGTGTGTCTGTATCTCTGTGTGTGTGTGTATGTGTGTGTGTGTGTGGGTGGATGAGAGAGAGAGACAGGGGGTGAGTAGAGATTTTGAATAAGAGTGTCCAGGGTATAGTAAGCAATCAGTATATTTTAGCTATTATGTTAAAATCTGGTTGAAAAGTCCTAGTAATATTTCCTAGAGTTTATGGCATATAAACCATCGTTAGTTTTAGACCATTAGCATGGTGCAGTGTTACAAACAGGATGATATGATAAGCATAAATTAAACAAAATGAAAATCTATGAAATTTTCCAGGTTTTGACACGTGCCAGTGGTATAGTACTTATTGTAAATAGTTATTAATCTTTAATATTAATATTTTCCATATTTCATGGAGATATTTGGGATCCAAACTTTTAGCAATGTGAAGAACTGAAAATTTCTTCAAATACCCATGAAAATTTTTAGTGCTGCACCAAAGAATTATGATACTCAAAAAAGAATGAAGTTCTGTTTAGTATATTCTTGGTTTTTAATTTTCTGAAAGTTGGCTAAATATTTAAGCATTTCTTAGAAAATTTGTTGATAATTTGCTATAATTCATTCCCCAATACTTACCTTTACCCTTCCTTCTCTCCTGCCCCCATTCCCTTTCCACTACTCTGTTGATCTTTCTGCTTTTTACTTACAGTTGTTTTTCTTTCATTTTAATACTTTTAAAATACATTTGTAATTATATTAAGTCAGTAATTTGACATTATTAATAATGCTAAATATGTTTTGGTAAAAATGAATTATTTTAATAATATTCAACTAAAGTTGTAGATGATACCAGGTTCTCAATTATAGCACTCTCATAATTCCTAAGATAGAGTTTGTTAAACTTCAAAAATAGTGTTGTATAAGTGTGTGAATTCATACTCAAACTTCTTTATCAGTTAAGATGTGGTATCTTAGGAACCCTTTCATTTATTAGATTTGTTCTGATTTAAAGACAAAAATCAGAAGCAACCTAAAATCTTGTAAATATGTTTATCTCCCACAATACATCTTTGTGCAGTTAAAATACATACAGTTGGCCCTTTATATCTGTGGGTTCCATTTACAGATTCAACCATTCACAGGTCAAAAATGCTTTTTAAAAATTCCATCCATTTTTGATAGGTACAGACTTCTTTTTCTTTTTGTTATTCCAAAACGGTACAGTATAATTATTATTTATGTGGCATTTACATGACCTTTCTTGTAATAGTATTACAAGTAATGTAAAGATGATTAAAAGCATATAGAAAAATGTGTGTAGGCTGTATACAAATGTTATACCATTTTGTATAAGAGATTTAAGGTTTAAGTCTAAAAGCATTTTGCTGTGTACTGCATTCTTGGAACCAATACTGCCTAAATACACAGGGATAACCATATTGAGGTAGGATTCTTTAAGTAGGTTTGTATTTTTCTACTGTTCTCAACTAACAAGTTGTAATTACTAAGAATATTTTATCAACAAGTGATTTAAGCTAGCACTGTTGGAGTACGGATACTTAACATTTTGTGAGTTTGGACCCTTTGGAGAATCAATGAAAACCTTGGACTTGTTCTCTGAAAACAACATGTGGGAACATATATAAACAGAATAAAGGTTACCATTTATTAAATCACTAGATTGCCTAAGTTCAGTCAAAGACATACCCCATAATATACTTTTTAGTTTTTAAGAAACCCAATTCTAATATTCCTTTGTAAATCAAGGAAGATTCTTCATCTAAAATTTCTTATATTTAGTTAGTATCTCAGAAATCTCATTGCCTTTTCTGTTTTATATATTTATTACTAAGTACCAAATCATTATATGTCTGTAGTTTTATTTCATATTAATTGCTGTTGAAGAATTAAAAAGGTTTTAAACATTACATGTAACTCTGGAAAACATTAAGGAATTTCTCTGAATCTTGTTTTCAATACTAAAGATGATAATTTTCATTCTTTTCTGCCAGGAAGTTGTGACGATGTCTCTCCCTTGTTGGCAAAGTATTCTTGTATTTTGGGGAGATACAGACTGTATAGATCTCAAGGACTTTTAAAATGTTTGGTATACTGAAGTTAAGTTGTAAGATCAACATTAACTATTAAACATCCTCTGTATGCTGGACTGGACTTGTGCGTTATCATCATCATTTCGTTCATCCTTTTATGAAAGAACATGTGATTATTCTTACTTTATAGTTGTTGCAAACTGAGTCTCAGTCCGTAATTGCTCACAGGATGGTCTTGGATCCCTGTGTATGTCTGAATTTACAGCATCTGATCATAACCATTCTACTTCAGTTAAAATAGTTTGCTTGGAGTCATAAACATACTGTTACTTTGATAATACTTCAGATTTGATGAAATGCACATTATGTAACTTTTCAAAAGCTTTATTCAGTTTAATTCATTTACTGAATAAATATCTAGTGGTTAAATATCTGGTCCTTATTTGACATATGATAGTATCCGTGGATCTATGTGATTGTGTACTTCGGTTTGAATATGATTGGAATGTGTCTCCCAAAATTTCTTGTGTTGGAAGCCTGGTTTTCAGTGAGAAGCTGTGAGAGGTAAGGGAACTTTTGAGAAGTGGAGAGTTGGGGGATGTCATTGCAATGCTGCCCTTAGTTGGGAATAATACTGTTTTGCAGAGTGAGTGATTTCATACCAAAGGAATTTGTTACCAAAAAGCAATCCTGACACTTAAAGCTCTCGCACCTGTCTTACTATGTGACACAGCCAGGGGTTCTTTGACAGAGCTAGCACCATGCGCTTTGGACTTTCAGTTTTTAAAACTGTAAGCTAAATAAACCTCTTTTTAAAAAGTCATCCAGCCTCAGGAATTTTGTTACAGCTATGGAGAACAGACCAATATAATTTTTTTTTAAAGCAGGATAGTGAAAGAGAGAGAAAGAAAGAATCAATTTTTATTTAGTTTTTCATGTGGCTTTGTTTGCTCAAAGACTTCCTTGTGTACGTGGTGCTGGGGTTTGAACTCGCGTAACCACTGAGCCACTGCTCCAGCCCCCCAATATAATTTTAACATGTTTCTTGATCATTGTTTATGACTTATCCATGTAATTCTTTTACTAATGATCTCTTTTCTACAAAATCCCATGTTAATCTCTTTCAAATATATTCATGTAGATAAATAACTATATGTTTATGGTTTGTTATATAGATGGAGACATCTCCATTCAAATTATTGATAGAATAGTAGTGTTTGGTTTTAATAACTTATATTTCAATGGCTTCTCAATTTTAAACCAAATGCCTTGTACAAAGTAGATAAGCAACAAGTATTTATAGAACAAATGGATTGATTAATGAATTTTTAATGATTTGACTACAAAAAATGTCAGATTAGTTATATGGAGTTGCACAGTATTTAATCTGATATATATGTTAAATAAGACCAAATGTCACAAATAATATGTATTAGGATAAAGAATTCTCAGAAAGAAAATAATAGTTGCACTTTAATGCATTCTGAAAATTAATTTGATGATTGTATAGCAATTGGCTTAAGTTAAATTAGTCTAAACATTCTCCTAAAGGTATTAAATTAATAATGAATTAAATCTTTTTATTTGGAGAGTTATATTGTGCTTCCTTGAGGCTTATTCTAGCTGGATTAAATATTTTCATTTGATTCAGAATTTAGCTTTGATATTCACAGTAGAAAGGAGGATAGAATTTTTGGAAGAAATTCTTATGTTTGATTGAATTTGTATTACTTCTATTGAACCTTTTTATATGCAGCTTATCATGTTGGGTAGTAATGTTTTTCTTTTGAACATAGGTTTGTTTTCTAGACATTTCATATTTAATTTCAAAAGAAGCCAAACATGTTAATGATCACCCTAAAATAAGAATGTTTTTTAAATGAAGACATTATTAACACACATTATATGAACTAAAATGGAATTTGTATGTGTTGATTACTGAGTTACCTAGAAATACCAGTGGGGGTGTTTTGTTTGTTTTAGATTTATTAGTTCCAGGTCCAAATTCTAAAAATATACTCCTAACTATATAGAATGTGAAATGATAATGCAAAGAATTTTGTGGGAAAGGATCTGCAGGTTTCAGTCAGTGTGAATTTATGAGTATGTTGAAATGCAGTAAGAGAACAATAACAAAAAAGCAGAATGAAATGAAAACAGCTAAAGGATTCCAGATAAAATATGCTTACCTTTAATTCTTGTTATTATTTTTACTTATATTTTTCGTGAGAGCGTTTAGTTGTTGGTACTTGTACTTGCTCATATTCGATAATCAACTTTATTTTTTTTAACTGGCTTTTGTTTCTCCAACACTTATTAGTGTTTATAGTGCTGGGGTTCGAACCTGGGTCCTCACACATGCTAGGCAAGTGTTCCAAAACCCGGAGCTACCACTCCAGTCCCACGTGGGCATATTCAGAAGTAATCAAGGATAGTTTATTTTGTACATTCTATTTAAAAAATCTTAGTTGGGCACAGGCCTGTAAATCCCAGTGCCTCAGAAGGCTGAGGCAGGAGAATGGCAACTTCACAGCCAGCCTCAGCAACTTAGGAGGACCCTGTCTCAAAATTCAAAATAAAAAATAAAAGGGATTGGGATGTTACTCAACGGTTAAGCACCAATTCAAGAGAGAGAGAGAGAGAAATCCAGAAAAAGAAAAACTTTCACACTCTCACACACCTAGTGATTAAATGAGGGATATAGACTTAGAAGAGTATCAATTTTTTTCTCTCACCTTTTTTTGTTGAGTGATACTCTTTTCAAAGCTCTGTTGACTATGAATTTAGTTTCACTGTTCATGCATATATTGAATGAAAATTGACTTTATGAAGAGATTGCTTCACCAGTATACAGTAGAAACAATTCACTAAGATTAATGGACATAATAGTAATTTCTTATGATTTGTTGAAAGAGTTGGCATTAGTAAATACCAGTAACAACTGTTAAGAAGATATTGGTTTAATATGAAATCTAAAGTATAACATATACTTTCAATTTCCTAAGTCTACTTGTAAGCTTGAAATCTTGAACCACTGAAGGTATTGTGTTGGTAAATATGAAAGATTTGGCCTGATGTGGTGGCACATGCTTGTAATCCCAGTGGCTCTGGAGGCTGAGGTAGGAGGATCTCAAGTTCAAAGACAGCCTCATCAACTTAGTGAGATCCTGTCTCAAAAAGAATTAATAATTTGTGGAATACCCACCCAAGCAATTTGATGTACATATGACCTCAAATTCATTTGAAAGGAAATATTCTGTTCCTGAATATTTATGTGGTATGTTTGATTTCAAACTCTCCTAAGATTTACTTGCCTACAAAAGAAATAAGGAAGAAGTAGCTGAGTGGCCTCTCATGGGAGAATCTTCTACATGAAAGATCTCATATCTTAAACAGTAAAATATGTATGAAAATTATGTATAGTTTCTATTTTCTTTTTAATGTGTTATAGTCAATTCACAGTGTAATAATATTTTAAATTGTTAATTAGTATTTAGAATCAACTTTATTTTACAAAAGGACAAGAATTTTGTTAACCTGCAGAGTCTTTATATGTTTTTGTTAAAAATATTTACAACTCCCTAAGTCCTCTTTACCTAAA